>CM019753.1:35832945-36118104 GCA_009761765.1 Phenacoccus solenopsis
AGCTCATCGTCTTTTTGCAGGACTTCCCAAAACTGGATACCAGTTTCGTCGAACATGGATCCTTAATGAGAGGATCCATACCAGTATTGCCTGTACCATTAGCTTGGATTTGTTTAATTTTGAATGTCTTCCTGCCAGGTTTTGGTAAGATTTCATTTTTAAAAACAATAACCTAACTCGCTTAAGTACGAATTAACTCCTCTTATAATAGCGGTTTAGAAAAATGAATATTTCATAACCGCCATATAGGTATTAACTGCCAAATATACTAGACTTGGAAAAAAACATTGGCGCGTCGTGTAATTTTCATATCTTATCTGAAATCAGTTCGTAGAATTTTATACTTTTATTACACGTTAACACAGGTACATTATCCAGCGGAATATTTTGTTTGTTCGTGGGTAAGCCGAGGTTTTCCGTGAATGATTCCATTGTATCGAGAATCGGAGCATTTTTAGTGAATTTACTAGTAGCTGGCTCTCAACTCTTCACTGTACTTTTCTGCCTTGTCGGATGGGGCTGGAGCGTGTGGTGGGGTGTGATGATGTTGAAAATGGCCAGTAAGTTGCATTGTTTGATTTATTGATATTGTCTCATCTTTCAGCAAACACCTCACTTATTATGTATATCTATATAATTTCAGGAAAAAATAAAAGAATTACTATGGCCGAGCAAGCATCCAATGTATCGTATGCAACACCGGTCCTCGATCAAAATCATGATACGGAACGAGGAAATGGATAAGAAATCAAATAAGAAACAGCTGGATAAGTTTTTCTATAAAAAAGGATTAGTAATATCTTTAATTAAATATTGTGACTGTGAAAACATGAAGTTTTCATTAGCTCTTCGCCAAACCACTGGCAATTCTAATAAATAGGTATATGCCATTTTATATGACCTCATGGAATCGAAGTTATTCAAGAAACGGAAATTGTTATGGATTTACATTCAAAGAAGAGCATTTCACAAAAATTAATGAAAGAATCATTTCGTAATATTACATACGCCGTATACTATACCTATACTTTAAATATTTTTTAAACATAAAATGTTTTTCTTATTTTTAATACATCTTATGTTTAATAAGTATGGTACCTTCTATTTTCCTTTTAAGAAATTACCTTATCTAAGTAAGTTTTGAATAAAAAAATACGAAATAATAAAAACAAATCGGTATGTTTGAAGAAAATCATAATTTTTTCAAAGATCCATTTGTTCATTGTCAGTCATTTTTGCTCCTTCTTACCTGATTTGATTTAGCATAAAACTTTTTTAAAATGTTAGTTTCTGGTGTTCCTTAATAATATTTTTTCATGGAAAAATATTCGAATTAAGTTGCTCAGAATTTTAGGCAGTTTTCATATTATTCGCAAAAGTATATCAGATTTTTTCAGTATACATGAGGCGTAAAACATACATAGGTACTCTTTAACGCTGTATTGCAAATTATGCAATACATGCAGCATCTAATCGATTCATTATGTATTGAAAAGTGCCTAGAATAGTTAATGAAAATGTTAAGGGAGGTACAATGCCATTAATGTAAGCCCAAGTCTAAAAACAAAACAAAAAATAAAGGTAAACAAAATGTAGGTACTTTGCAATTTTGATAAGTATTTTTAACAAGGATAAATCATTGACTCACGTGTACGGATGATCGGATACATAATAAGGACTTGAAACTGGTAATTCACCACTTGCTGAGACCACAATTTCATTCAGTGGTCGTTCATTGTAATAGTTTCTCCTTTGATGTTCTATCAGATGAACAATATTTTGTCCTTTGATAACCTAATAAAGTATTCCAATTAAAATTTAAAAATACAGGGAAAATTAAATTTGTCAATTTACTTTTCCGAATACTACGTAACGTCCATTAAGCATTGGCGTTTCCATCGTTGTAATAAAAAATTGGCAACCATTTGAGTCAGGACCTAAACAAATTAAAATTGACATTAAATGGCTTCTGTCATTGAACGAGATGCTAATAATGAGTGGAATAAATGGGATTCGTTCGAAAAATAGGTATTTAATCATTTTCACGCGAATCCGCATGAGCATACATTACCAAAATTTGCCATGCTGACGAATCCCGGAGCTGTATGATTTATTTTGAAATTTTCGTCCGGAAATTTCTCGCCATAAATGCTAATCGAACCTGTACCATCATTATTCACGATATCACCTCCTGTTAGGGATCAAATTACTAATAGTTACATATTTGTTAGGTATGCTTTTTTGGACAGTTTAATTCCATACATAATTGCATTATTATTATGGAAGTACAAGTAGGTATGTTCAATTTCGGACGATAATATTGGGACTTACCTTGAATCATGAATCGTGGAACAACTCGATGAAATTTGGTACCAGCATATGTTCTTCCTTTGATCCCTTTGGTAGCAATGGTGTAAAAATTCTTAACGGTTTTCGGTACATCTTCACCAAAAAGACCAATAATTATTCTGCCTATATCCTTATCATCAATTTTTATATCAAAAAATACCTCATGAGTTACTTTTAAATTTACTGGAGCTTTTTCACTCTAGAAAGATTAAAAAATGAAATGCAATAGATAAATGTTTACTCATGCCTATAACGAAATGATATTAATTTTATAGAAGGTAAGTATATTATTTTTACGAATATTTTGTAGAAGTACTTACCAACACACTACACAAGCTTATAAAAAATGAAAAAATGAAAAAAATAATTTTTACCGAATATAAATTCATTTTGATGTTACTAAAAATTTAGAATACACTATGCAACGCAAATACTTACCTTTGTAGTATTAGAAACCTAAAACTGTTAAGCTACAATCCAAATAGGATTAGGCGCGTTTCAGTCCAAGCAATAATTTAATTTATTTTCCGTTATTGATTTACGTATTCTTTACCTACGAGCTGTGATTTTGAACGCGCACTGTTTCAACTCTCAATTGTTACTTTCCTGAGCTTCGGTTGAAGGGGATGTGTGATTACACGATCATCGTAGAAAAATGTATAAAAATCACATGTCAAATGTATTGCATAAGCGGTTTGCCGTAAATATAAAAATAAACGCATGTCAGAAAGTCACAGAAAAAATTCATTAATTGCTCGATATCTTCCTAGGTAGCGCTACTAACATACATAAAAAAAATACTGTGACGTTGTATTTTTTAATCTGTGACCATGAGTTGATAATTTTTCAATTTATTTATTTTGTTGTAGATTATAATTTTATTCGATGCATCGAGAATGAACGCTAAATAGAAAGATTTATACTTTTGTTTCAAAGTTTAAAATATTTTTCCTTTGTTATACCGTTTCTATAGAATTCCATTCAAATTATCTGCATCTCAGCACGAAGACTAATTTCCACTGAGACTTGAAAACACTTCAGGTAAAAGTACATTTCATTTGTTTTTGATGATTTTTTACTCTAAATTGTTTCTATATTATTCATCTTTTTGCATTTCCTTGCATTATTATTGTATTCACGTGTAATCGAACGTATTTCTTTATTACGTATTTAGATCATTAAAAAATGGAAGAAGAAATTGTTACGCCGGCGTACGTGGAACTTGCCAATATCAAGTTTTGTCTATCTTTGCCAGATTTCAAAAACAATGAAGAATTGAAAGCGAAGCTTTTAGAAGGAATACGTGAAGGCAATATGGCTCCTTATTACAAAATAGTCTGCCAAGAGTTCGGATGGCCGATTGATCACGCTTTACTCAAACAAATGTCTGAGGCTAATGAAACGCGTATCAAAGAATTAGATCAAGAACACGATAAAAACTTCATTGATGAAGAAGATCAAGTTAGTGGTATATGGCAAGCTAAATTAGACTATCTTTGTTCCATCGGTGATCAGCAAGCCGCCACTGTACTTGCTGAGACAAAATTCAACGATAAAACTGTGCCCAAAAGTCATAGAATAGATGCTATTTTCACATTGTTTCGTATCGCCTACTTTCACGGTAAGTTAAATTAGAAAAACGAATCTATACGAATGCATTCGATATTTTCTAATTTTTACGTATTGTTTCAGGATGCAATATAAAATTGATGAAATCTGTGATCGAAAAAGCCGCTGATTTGATAGAAACAAGCGGTGGCGACTGGAGTGCTCGTAATAAATTGAAAGCTTACGAAGGTATATGGTCACTCGCTGTTCGAGACTTCACTAGAGCTGCTAATCTTTTCGTCGATGTTGTTCCAACTTTCGAATCATACGAGCTGGCATCATTTGGTACAATTATTAGGTACACGGTGTATGCTTGTATGATCGCATTGCCTCGAAGCGAGTTGAAGAAAAAACTCATGCATCATGGTGTGATGGCTCAAGCCCTTAATTCTGAATATAAAGATTTGAAAGAATATTTTCTTTCTCTATACGACGGTCGATACGCCGATTTCTTTATTTGTCTAGCCAAAGTTGAAGCTGATATGAAACGTGATCCCCTACTGAATCCACATTATCGTCATTATAATCAAGCCATGCGATTACGAGCTTACAAACAAATTTTGCAAGCTTACCGGTCCGTTAGTTTGGATTATATGGCGAGATCATTCGGAGTAACGGTCGAATATATTGAGTCTGAAGTAGCTAGATTTGCTGCAGCTGGAAAACTACAATGTAAAATTGATTCTGTTGCTGGAGCTGTTGTCACCAGTCATTATACTCACGCTAAGAGTGACTTCCAGTCCGAAGCTCCGGAAGCTACTTTAGTACGCGGTATGTTGTATCAGTCGACCGTTAAAAAAGGTGACATTCTGCTGAACCGTTTGAAGAAACTGGCTAGAATTATTGATTTCTAAATTTCGATGAAAAATGTAAATATATAATTATGTGGAATGCGATTCCCTAAATTTGTTTAATTATTAATATATTAATTTTTGTAATAAAGTGTATTTGTATCATCTAATATTTTTTTCTTTACTCGCTCATTTATGATTGATACCTCCTATGAAGAGAAGATTTATTTCGTGTTAATTCGCCTGCTTCGTCGTTCTCGAAATTAGCGAAGATTTAGAATAAACCATGAACTCTAAACTTAATTAGTTATTACTTGACTACTCTACGTACTGCCTCAAAGTGGAATAGAAATACCTGTAAGTGTGGAGTAACTCGTTCTTTCGATTAAAAAACATGAGCCGATTTTTCAAGGAAAAAACGATTCGTTCGTCGTTCAGTAATCACTTATCAATTCCATTTCTTATCGCGAATTCGCTTTCTCTATCTTTGTCTTCGACAATAAATGTAAAAAATTATATAGAAAAACATTTACTAAAGAAATCTCTAAGAAATGCGCTCTTCATTTTAGAAGTTTAATGGGAACATTAAGGGACTCTAATTTTTGTCGTTTATGCGCTGCTGATTCCAATAACTCGTTTTTACTATTTGAACCAAATGGTACTGAAGAAATATACACTTTAATCAACAAATACTTACCCATAAAAGTAAGTGTATTCTCCAAATGATGAGTTATATTCCTGTGATAATTGTTTTTACTAACATAAGATGTCAAATACAATAGATTACAGAAAACGAGAAGCTTCCAAAAAAAATATGCGTCGAGTGCAAGATCAATCTTCAAAAGGTCGTTGAATTCTTCAATTTAATTATCGAAGGACAGAAAAAATTATTTGAAAAAGTTACTGAGGAGGTATCTATTCATAATTTCGCTCCGTAATTAATTTCTTTATAATAGTGACAAATTAATTTAATTTGTCGTTTGCATTTTGAACAAATTTTATTCAGAATGAAAACCATGCTCCGCCAGAGACCCTATGTTGCAAAGAAGATGAAAGAGAATCAGCCTCAGAAAGTAGGTTTTAAATTCCCCTATGTATATGAATTTCATAAGTGTACTGTCAAGACGATATTTGTTAGCTAATCACTTTATTTTTGAAAAAAATGTGTTTTGTAAATTATCTCTTTTTTTCGCCTCATACAGTATAGTATGAAAAAAAGGAAATTAAGTGATAATTGGATGTATTTAGAAAGAAAATTCAATTCTGAACCATATGGTAACATATAACTGCCTTGAGTAAAGCGAAAAAATATGAATAAATTTGAATACAATTATTTTGAAAGTCTGGCAGACTCGAGTGTATTTCAATTTCATGTAGATAAAAGGTTATTTTCATTTCCTCTCTTGTGTTTCGTTTACGATTCTGTTATTTCAAATTACTTTTCTTTCGTAGTTTCGAAATCACACTGTTCATCTATCGACACCGAGACGTACTTCACCAAAGATAAAAATGAAAGGAAAAAATTACAAGTTAAGGTAAGCAGAAAAAGATATTAGAATTGAAGTCTCGCTCAAAATGTTTTTAATTTCGTATTTTTGTAGATTGATGAAAATCTGAAAATTTTTATCTGCGATGCATGTGGCAAAAAATTTAGTCATCGTAATTCCATCATATATCACGTGCATTCCAAACATGGAGATAATAAACTTTACAGCTGTAATAAATGTGGTAAAGAATTTTCTTCGCCTAGGTTATTAAATAGACATTTCAAAAAGATTCACGCCTTGATTCGGTAGGTAAAGCATACGTATTAATTCAGTTAATCAGATATGCACATCCTCATAACAGGCAGCCATAGTTTTGAAAATAATTATTTCGTCCAATAAGGTTATTCGAATGTATTCAATGCCACGCCACATTTACCAGCGAAGATGATCTCGGTGCTCATTTACAATCTTGCTGTAGGCAGAATAAATTCACGTGTAAAGTGTGCAATAAAACATATGAATTTGGTGACACCCATAAGTGTAAGACTGGTATGTATTAGAATTTCACTTTTAGATGAATATCGTAATCATGTTCTGTATACCTAATTCTATGAATTTTGGCTATATTTTTCCTTTAGATGAGAAAACAAGAAGCAAAGAATATCGATGCGATATGTGCGATAAAACGTTTCCTTTTTCGAGTAATTTATATAGACATCAGAAATTGCATTCGAATGAAAGACCATACCACTGTACAAAGTGCAATCGTAAATTTCCCACTCTTTCCAGAGTACGTGGTTTTAAATAGATTAATGCGTGCCCAAAAATATAATTAATTATATGTCCCAGAGAGATGAAATTCATAATTATGCACCAATATAACATTAAACATTTGGAATAAAAAAATAGATGCGTCGTAGCTTGATGTTGGTTGAAATCACTTGTTTCAATTTTCAAAATTTAAAATTTCATAACCCAGTTGCAATGGAATGAAAAAACATGAATTAATATTGATGGTTTAGCTTAAAGAACTTTGTTAATTTAAACATGTGCATAAAACTTGCAGAATATTGTTAGCTGTTCACGTAGTATAATAACTAATAAGTTTTCCGCTCATTTCATTCCACTCACGAATTAATATTATTGTAGGACAGTGGAATCGTCTATATAGTAATTTAAATTATATTTGCACAATCCTTGAAATTCTGCCCTTACTTCTTCGTTGAAAACTCTCATCTTAGTCCTGTCCTTGTATGTGTCTTTTTTGCAAATATCTGCTATTTTTGCTCTCGCTCCAAAATTACTTCATTAAAAAATTATATAGCTATAAATTATCTGCCAAAAAAGTTTTTGTTATGTAAAAGCAAAAATGCTCGTTTTGAAACTATTTTTGTTGGAAATCGTTATTTAAAAAATTTATATATTTATATCTTATCAAATTTGACAGTGATGATTAACATGTTTTTATTGTTTAAAAAAAAAAAAAAAAAAAAAAAAACTATGAAAAATACATAATCATTCTTCTTATCATTTTGGCTGCAAAAATGAAAAAATTATGATTTTTTAATTAATCCACGTTTGAGTTTTCCATAAATAAATTTTTTTCATATACTTTGAGGTTTATAAAACCATTTTCTTGCATATTTGTGCTTTCATAAATCTTATGTATTGTAGCCCTAATTATGAATTATTTTAATAAAAAATCATTCTCATCAATTACGTAGAGTTGTACAACAACAAGACTCAAGACCCGAATTGATTTTAGAGTCAGACAAGCTCATGACTTCGATATAATTCTCACAACTCGACTCTTGCTACAGACTTGACTTTGGTCAAGTTTATAAATTCGACATCGATGTCGCCTTTTGGCTTTTGAGAATTTTTGAAATTGGACTCTAAAATGATTTCAATTCCACCTTCGATTCAGTAGCAATTCGTATGATTTGATTTCGTTTTCACTTGGGTTTTTTTGTTCAATAAAATCACAATGTATTACCTGTTTTGAGCCATTTTTCAATTCCTTTTTTAATTTCGCTCTTAAAAATATAAAAAATATTAGAGTTGAAACGCAATCAGGAGGTGGAGTCGTTTTTTGATTCTCATTTGAATATTAAATTAAATGAAAATGAGATCGCTCAACTTCAGAGCAGCTCGTAAACTCGACTCCAACTTCAAATTTTATAGCATCGTTCAAACATAATGCTAAGTGCATTACTTGACTCTCCATATCTACTCAAAGGTATTTGTTTCTGACTCTGATTTAAAACCAAAGCAAATGTTTTGCAGTCAGTTTGAAATCATTTTTAGTCTTAAACTGGACGAACTCCTTATAATATTCAATTGCAGGCAGCAATTATATTTTTTCATTTTTCTAGTTAACGATGCACGAAAACGAACATAAAAAAGAATATTCGTACAAATGTGATATTTGCCAGAAGACTTTCGTTAACAACAGAATTTTACAAGTTCATAATCGTAGACATAATCGCATTTTCCCGTACCAATGTGATGTTTGCTGTAAAGGGTTCGCAGACAAGTGCTCTTTAGTCACCCATACAAGAATTCATACTGGTATGTTAAGTATAATGATTTTTAAATCTAAAATCGATGAAATAAAGCGTTAATTGTCAATATAATGATACAGGAGAGCGTCCCTATCAGTGTGACTTATGCGGGAAATCTTTCGCTGATCAGAGTAATTTACTTCGTCACAAAAAAGTAAGTGAATTTAAATCAATGAAATGCGGTAACAGATTAATAGGCATTTTTATTTCAATATACCACTTGTAATTTTTAGGTGCACGCTAAAGAAAATAAAAACAAACTTAATAACAAGAAATTCGTGTCAAATTACAAGGTAGAAAAATTTAATGAAAAAAATTGAAAAACTTTAGAATAACTTTTTTTTTAGTTTCTATCTAATTTGTATTCTTTTAACGTATAGATTAAAAAACCAAGTTTCACGCGAAATAAATGTATAGAAATCGATAAAAGTTCATTGACTTATAGTAATCCGTTACGTTCGCCGCCGGTGTCAAATAACCAATTGGAAGACGTAAGTATAGAAATGTTTTGATTAAAGCGAAACCAATGTAAATACATTTTCATCAACATAACGTTCCATATGTTTCAGGAAAATTCCATTCGTCAATCACCAACATCATCTTCACCGAATCATTTTTCAGAGCCTAAGAAATGCTTCACAAAATTAAATATATTAGAAAAAGCAATTGAAAACGCAATTCATGAATTCGATGGTGAACAATTGCATAAAAAATTAAACTCATCGGAGCCAAAAATAATGCAAAATCTTACCGAGCAGTCTGATAAAATTGAAAATATTTCTTCAAAAAAATGTATTTACTTTGATAACGCTGCCAAACAATTTCTCCTCCTTGATTCTGATGGTTCGGAAAAAAACGTAGTTATTTTACCCCCCATGCTTATAGACGCTACAAAATCTTCGCAAATTGACCAAGAAAAATTCAACAATTCTTTGTTAGTGAAGAAACAAAATTCTTATTTTATTGTGAAAAAAGGTGGTACCAATTCAAGTTCGAATTCTTTATTAAAAAATGACTCCGCTAAACTAATCGTGTTCAGAAGTAAAGGTAAAAATGCATCTAAAATTATTATGCAAAGGTCATTAAAAAATAAATCTATCACTAAAGATTCACCCTATTCATCAAACCTGGAGGATGATTCGTGTGCCATTGAAAATGGCTCAGAAATAAAAGATGAACAGTATAAATTACCGGAATTATATTCCTACGAAGAAATGGCTCCTTCTCCGATTTCTTCGGATTATATTGATGTGGAAAATTTGGTGGCCACTTTTACTCCAAATATTAGCTTCGAAGAGGTAATATTTCATTTCTCCGATAGTACTTTCATGCTAAATAAAGTTCAATTATTTATAGAATCATCTTTGAAAAATTGATATTCATACAAATCGAACCTTTTGTACTATTCAAAAGAAGAAAGCTTTTAAATTAAAACGCTGAAATATCTGAAAACCTGAAATCTGAAAATTTTACCTTACACAATAACAAAACCTCTTAAAATTCATTCGGCGTATTTTCGAGCTAACCTTTTTGTCGTGTATTCAGCAACACTAATATCACGATAATGCTTAACATTGTTTCGTATGGAGGAGCAATTAAATTATTATTTCGTTTCGACGCGATTCAAAATGAAAACGTCGATTGAAAGTATAATTTTCGTAGTCGCTCAAAATGACGCGAGGAAAGGGGAAAAATGAACCTTTTATTTCATAGGTATGGAATCGTAACTGAAATTATTTTGTTGTTGGGATTTTCAAGGGTTGTTTGTCTTATTGGTGCTTATGCTGACCCGAATTATTAAAAGGAGATATAACAAAAGAATGGTTTACAATTCATCAGATAATAGTGAAGTAGCTTTACGATGGTATCGTGAGGTTTATTAATTCCATTTTTTTTTCTGTAGATCGGTGACTTGAATGATTTAGTCAATACGAAAATCGATCTTTGAAGGATTCAAAGCAGGATTTTTGTTATTTCGTTATTTATCTTTGAGTTTGCATTTCATTGTGATGTAACGTTTAGTCGAATATCTGCTGGTGTATTATTGTTTTTAAGTCATTTGCTAAAAAGAGCGGTCTTATTGAGGATTTAGTGAAATTTTTATCAATCATTTTTTGTAATTTTTTTCCTCAATGTAAGGCACAGTATTGAAATTATTTTCAAAATGAAAATAACTAGTCTCATGTTCTTAGCGTTTAGAAAAAAAAGTAAATGCAATGATATCAGTATTTGTTCCACAATAATTTCCAATAATTATTTATTACCTATTATTTGACTTATTCGTCTAATCGAATAAAAATACTATTTACGATTTTATCATATATTTGCTTTAAATTTGTTAATTTAATATAATTCAAAACAATCTCAGTATTTATTGTTAAAACTAGTCAAAATGTTAATTAGAGTAATTCTATATTATATTGTATTTGCAATATAGTTGACGTACTAATTATCCTAATTTTATTTATTTTTTGTCGAAGTTTACAAAATCCAAGTTAATTTTTATTCCCTTACTTCCCTGGAGGGCTGAAAAAGGTTACATTTTTCAATTTCTCTATTCACAGCACATGCGTTTTAGGCTTTTGAGAAAATACACAGAAAGCTTTGATTAAAATGTAACAATTTCATAAAACTTTCGATATCGAGAAAATTAATCTGTCGTACTTCAAGGTAATGGGTAAAAGTCCTACGAGACTGTATTTGCTTCGCATTCTATTTCCAAGCCGTCGCATTAAACCACAATGTAAAATTGATTTGCCATTTTTAAATATTTTATTATCCACCAAATATAACGACTTTTGAAACTGACCGAAATGAAAAAAGTTTCGGCCAACATTGACGGATAAAACTGTAGACATTGAAGTGGCCGACGCGACGACTTAGACGATCGTAAAATCAAAAGTATTGAGCGAGTTCGAAAATAAACCGGCGAACCCTATGATTATGTATTAAATTTAATTATTTTTTATTTCCGTTTCTACAAGCGGTTTTGTATTTATTTTTGTACACCTGTTATTACCTACGCTCGTCAAGAAATGTGGGCGGGTATACACTTATTGTTGAATGTTATATAATATCCAAGGTACAGATATTTTTCCATAGATATGGTAAATAAGAAAGATTTTCAATTTAGTAATTTTGGGTGGACTTTAAGTTATTTTATGTTCGTTAAATTTTTTGTTGTTGTTATTTTTTTTTTGTTCGTTTTCTTTGTCTCATAATTACTTATTTAAAAATGAGGATAGGTAGAGCGAGGCTGAAGCCAAGACAAAATTAAAATGATGTCATTTTATTGGTTCACTACATTTTCTGAATCAACGTTGATGGGATGACTTGAAAGTTTCATGATAGAATAGGTACCTATATAGGAAAAGAGCTGATTAAACATTAAAGTTCATTTGAGCGCAAAATATGTAGCTTTTAAGGCACGAACGGCTATTTGATGATGCGTAATTCTATGCCATTATACCTTACAATTTTGGTTCTCATAAATTCATTTATGTAAGTTCATCGATCTGTCGAAAAATGAGAACAAATAAAAAGTCCCATGATTATCTCATTTTGTTCCCAATACTGATAAAATATGTTGGCTTATTTTCAATATCATAAAATATATCGTGAACTACGTACCTTACAAATGGGAAAAACTAAGTATTCACTACGCGGAAACGAAAATAAACTTTCTATAACTCCAAATGACTTACTATAGAGAAGATATTAAATTTTTTTCGATTTAGTGATGACGAACTTCTGAAAAAGTTGCGCCTTTTTCGTATAAATCGTGTTTGAGGTTTTATGAAATGATAGAAATCACTCTAAAATAGTAACTCTTCATAAAATGAGGTGGAGAGAGGGGTTACCTTGAAATTTTGAGAATAGATAAAATGAGAAAAGGTCAAGAGCTGATTACATTTAAGAATGAATGCATGTATCTAGATGTTAGCTTTCAAAGTTCATACTTTTGAGCAGATAATTTATCGAGTCTCGACAAATTGACTCTTAAAACTAATAAGTAGTTGCTGTGGGAGAGGCTTGAAGGCTGATTGAATTTTGGAACGAATGTATATTTATCATTTGGTTGGCTTTTTAAATTCACACTTTGCGAAGATGGTAATTTTTCATGACAGCATTTTTTTTTTAGCAATATGCTGAGTTAATGTGGGGCGGGGAGGAATGACTCAACGATTCGACTATTACTGGAGGCAATACAAAAAAGAGAGAGCTTCCAACCTTCAGAGCAGTGGCGAAACCAGAACTTTTTTTTGGAGGGGGCTAAAAAAAAAGGAAGCTCGAACTCCAGTTGATACCCACCTATTTTCATGAAGTGTAAAAATTTTTTGAAAAATTGCAAAATGAATTGTATCATAAATTAAACATACATAGATAGTTCTCCCCCCCCCCCCGGATATACAAATTTTTCACTTCTAAATGTTGAGAAAGGATCCAGAAAGTTCTGTATTAATATCTAGGATAAAAATTGAGTTAGAGTGTTCTCCGATATGTTTCAAGTCGTCTCAAGGTTGAAAAAGACCTTTCTGGTGTACTTGTTGTTTCACGAATTCATATCTACAAGGGTACCCAAGATAGAACGACTGAATTTTTTTCCCGCGATTTACGCGTATACGTTTAATAATTGATTTTTTAAATTTAGAATTATTTTGGGGGGGATTTAGCCCGCTTCCCCCACCCCCTTGATTGCGCCACTGCTTCAGAGAATGATTCGTTTACGAACAATTTAATAAAAATAAATTTATACTTCTTCATTCCTGAGTATTCAGTAATTTCGTTCGTATTCGATTTGATATCTTGAGTCGTGCTTTCAAAGAAGAAGAAATTAATGAAATTAAAATATAAAATACAACTTGAATTTTTATTAAAAAAAATTAAAATATATTTTGTTAATTATCAATTTTAAATTGAAATATTAAAATTAATTTTTATTTAAAACGTTCGCGAACGATTTCATATTCTGAAGTGAACATTCCAAGTTTTGAAAATGAGTCGATCGCACAAGACTTGAAAATGAAAAATTTTATATCATGCAATCGTTCATTTGTGTTCGATAATTTCGTTCGCGAACGATTCGGCGTGCATTCTTTGTTTAAAGAATGAGTCTTTTACAATCGATTCAATATTCTGAAGTGAGTTTTCACTTTTGAAAATTTTAAAATTTAAAAACAAAAGTTAATCGTTCGCGAACAATTCATGGAAAAAAATATGCGATCGATCATCTCTGTTCACCTTCATGTCAGAAAAGATTTGATATCCCAAAGCGTGTTTACAAAGTCAATAACTGAATCATTAATGATTCAATATTCTAAACCAAGCGTTTGAAGTTCGACGTTCAAATAATGAATCGTTCACTCGTTCGCGAACGATTCAACGAAAAACATTTGAAAATTAGCAATAATAATGATACCGCTGTATTTTTTGATTCATCTCAAACGATTCCATGTCTTGCTCTTATTTTTAAAATTTAACGAACAAATCGTTTTTGATATCCTGTGTGCAGCTTTGAAAGTTCGACATTACAACATGAATCGTTCGCGAACGTTTCAATGAGAAAAACTTTTTTAGCACGCCATAAATGCTTAGTAAAATAATGATAGATCTGTGCTTATTCATTCCATTCGCCAACGATTCGATGTCCTGGCCTTATTTTCAAAATTTGAAGAATAAATCGTTCACAACCAATCGATATTTTGAGACTTCAAAATTCGATGTTCTAAAAATGAGTCGTTCGCGAATGATGCAATGAAGAAAAGTTTTCAAGGAGACAATAAATTTGGTAAATAATAGATGTTTATTGATTTCGTTCGCAAACGATTCATTGTCCTGCGATTGTTTTCAAAGCTTATGGAATGAATTCTTCACAAACGATTCGATATTCTGAGCAGAGCATTAAAAGTTCGATGTTCAAAGAAGAGTCGTTCGCGAACGATTCAATAAAAAAGATTTGCAAATAGTTCATGAACGTTGCCTCTATATTTATTGATTTCGTTCGCGAACGATTCGATGTTCTACTTATATTTCAACGTTTTTAGAACGAGTCATTCGCAAACTATTGGTTGTTTCGAGCTGAGCTATCGAAATTTTGAATTGAAACAATAATCGTTCGCGAATGATTCATTTAAAATTATGTGTATTTATTGATGTCGTTCGCGAACGATTGCATCATTAACGTTCTGCTGAGTGCACGGACGTTAACTATAATATCTGGATATTGGACTGATCGCCAAAAGTTACACTTGGAGTGGCTTTTTGATTTCGAATTGTAATGCTGTTTGAAGTAACGTTGAGGGCGGCGTGACTAGTATTTTTATTTCAGACTCGTTTTATTTACATGCAACCAAATATCCTGATATTATAGTTAACGTCCGTGGCTGAGGAAAGATGGTGTGTTTTCGTAAAAATGTAGCCCAGTCACCCTTAGTACGTTCAATATGTGATTATTTATTGCTATAGGTCGTTAAGTCCACTAGTTATGTGTGGTGGTTCGTACTATTAATTTCGATGCAATAATCCAATAGCCATCGACCTCCGTTAGTATACCTATGGAATAATTTTCCCCATCAACAAAATACCGAAACGCCAGTAAGTCGGCATGTTTCAATAAAAAAAAAAAAAACAACATTATATAAATGGTGAAAAAATCCTCATATCGATTTTCAGGCGTAAAATATTCCCATGGTCTATGACATTTAGGCGTTAGTTTTCAGTCAGTAAATTTGACTTTACAATATTAAGGGAAAGTCATCTAATGGCAATATCGAATGTCGATATTAAACGTAAACTCGTGCGACGTCTGTGTTGCTCGCGTATACCGGCGCATTATTGTAGATACGTTTATTAGCATGTTCCACGACGACGACGAATGCATGCTTGCGAACGTTCGGAAAATTTGTTCTTAAAGAAAAGTTTCAACTTGGAATTATATAGTAAACCACGCCGCTGGTAAAATCGATAAAATGCGCTTGCGTGGTGGTCGCGATAAAAAGCGGTAAAGTACACGACACAGTGGCAACGAGAAATATGATTCAGTGGTTTATTTAATGTTCATATATTCAAATTATCCGAATAATCAAATTCTTCTCTTCAAACGAATTCATTTACAAAGAAAACCGACGAATTTATATCTTATTATGGAAACATTAAACGTCCTCGGAATGAAAATTACTCGTCCCCATTCGCTGTTACATGCATTCTCACCTTCACTTTTTTCATTTCGTTGTTTTAAATACGAATAAACGAAGGAAATTAAAATTTTCACCCTTCCTTACTTATTCCGTATCTGAAGTGTGATTTGAGCGCAGTAATACTGGTAACATTGTTAGCGATGAAAATTTCCATCCTTTGATTTACTCGCTTCATGGTACGATACAAGGTTGATAAGTTGAACCGAGCAGTTCAACCTACGCTCGTTCTAAATGTCGCCTCGCTTAAGAGCTTTCTACTCATCGTGAAAATTTTCCTCTTCGTTTCGTATAGTGGTGAAATATATATGTTTTTTTGTTTAATCTTGACCTTTTTAAAAATTTTTTAAAGTAACTCTGCGTATAATGCAATTGAGTAAATTCAACGTAATCGAACTGATGATTTTAGAATGAAAATTCCCTAGGGTTTTTAATCCTTACAACCATTCGAAAGTTAATAAAAAAGTAATCAATTATGAAATAGCTTTTGGTATTCATTGAGATCAAAAATACTTAATCCTTTTTGTGTGCTCGTCTCCCTTCCTATTTCCTTTCCTAGGGAAAACTAATAATAAATTAGGTACGTGAAACAGTTTTCCGTGTCGTTGATCATATAATGTTTTATACCTTGAGTAAATGTTTATGCACGTTTCTATAGGCCTTAAGAGAATTTTTTTCCCTCGGATGTGTCGCAGTTTTCATTTAATTAGTCTCGTGAGTTTTCACCATTTTCAAGGTCTAACGTAGACGCGAAATATGAACCTACTAACTATGAATAATAATCCTCCAATTACTTGTCAGTGTGAAAAGAACGCTTGATAAAATTAAATTACAATGCAAACAATTTTTCTTCGAATCACGATGACATCGGTGAAAGAAAATTGAGAATAAATATTCCAAGGTCGTTCCTAAATGATCAGTTTGTAAGATCGAAATAATTTATTTTTTCAGTTTAGCTATGCATTAAGATGTGATATAAGTTTCAGACCAGATAACATGGAATTTTCTCATTTCCCACCAAATGTTTATTTTTCAAACGAAACATCGAGTACACTCAGCATAAAGTCTGCCGCTTTAAGGATCAGGGAACACTATCAGGTGTAAAATCGCAGACACACCTTTGTGGCGAAAGATTAAACGGCTTATATCGCTGTGAAATGTACGTTTTATTAATTTACTTTGAGTAGGATAATTCAGTTCAAATTCAACGCCACAGCAGGTGCATCTAAGCTTTAGAAACTTCGCCTCTTTCAAATGAAATCACATATTTACTTATCGTAAAATTTAACGAATACCTCGCAACGGAGCCGGTAGATTTTTTCATAAAAATAATTAGGTACGAAATTACTGAGGTTACGCCTTCTCACCCATAAACCACGAGTCGTATAAAATAAAATGCTAACCCACTAGTAATATTTACGATTTTTAATAACTAGCCAACTATCTCATTATAAGGTAGGATTCTTTTTTCCAGTCAGTCTTTAAGGTAACGCATTTGATTCCTTAATTGATAAATAAGCTGTTTAATAATTTACAATCTGGTCGAAAGCAGGGTAATGCGTGACATACGTAGCGGCTAAATTTCCACGCAAACGAATCGTTCGCGAACTCGGCACATCCAGTGTAAGGGTTACTATCGTTTAATTTTCTGGGCGTTTGTAACATTCTCAGTTTTCCATCGTTCACTTATGGACGCCGATAAAATGCCAGTAGTTATGAATTTTTTCTCTTCTAATCGGCGCAATTATATTATTTTCGGTTCGGCTGAAATTTTACCATTTCCAGATGCTCTGCGACGCTAACACGATGATAGTTTTATGGTGATTTTTATTCGAATGAAGTAAGGTAAGAGTATGTTAGAATCAGATATAAATGTTTTTCTTTAATAAAAACGATCAGTTCTAAGATTGGAAATACGATCGTCTGTAAATTTATGTATTTTTTTTTAACCATTCGAATTATTATAATTAAATGTGCTCTTAATGGATATAGTAGGTGGAGTTTTACAACTTCAACGAATGCTTACTAATGCAATTCGTTGACTACCGGCTTAATTGGTTTCAATTCTTTTTTTTTTTTTGACTTCATGCTTTTCAAGCGTTTCTAAATTTTTCACTCAATTACAAAAGTTATGGTAAAGAATTTTATGGGTTATAAAATTAAACCGTTAAAATTCCAGCTGTGAATCGTAATCCATATGATTTTTATGGTTTTTTCCCTCTTCCAATTAATACCCTTTTTATGATTGCAATAGGTATCATAAATTGGTGCTCTATTAATTTTTAAGTATTGAATTCATTTTTGATTAAGGCTGCTGAATGTATACAGTGAAATCACCTTATAATGGAAACTTCAACAAATCGAAAATCACTAGCAATTACGACATCTGTAAGCATAATTCCTTAGTAATTAGGTTCACACAGAGATGCGGTAAACTCCCTGGAGCTTTTAAGCGTTTCACTCTGTCCCCTTAATTACAAACATGCCCTCCTCGACCTTTATACCAGTGCTTCAATTTTTTTCTCTAAAAACGTGTATTTGAACAATTTTCTTGAATTTTTATTGCGTTAGAAAATTTTTAAAATGATTTTTTAAAGAAAAATTCAGCCATTATTACAACACAGTTGATTTGTGAAGGAGTGGTGAAGGGAAAGGAACGCTACATTTTCATGTTTGAAATTATTTATGATAGATCGATCAGTGTCCATTAGGATGTATATTAAGTACGTACCTACGTAACGCGTATGTATGTATTAAGTACATTTATGTACATTAGGATGGAGTGAAAAAAAATGTCCTATGTTCATAAAATTTTAATGTTTTTTGCTTAGAGTTGAAATAGTCCTGTCCAAATTTTCAGCCTACATTGAGCATTTGAAGAGAAGCTAGGAGTCCTCAAAGTAATACTATTTTCCAAAAAATTACATATATACCGTGCGTCCGAGTGATTTGGGTACAATCAGAGAAAAATTTTTTTCCAATTATTTAACATTGTTTTTTTCAAATGCAAAGAAATTGTCACGCAGTTGAATTGAATTTATCAGCCTTAAAATTCATTAAAGTAATTTTAAAAATGATTTCTGATTTCCAAATTGTAGTTTCAACCCTCATGATTTTATCAACAAAATGAGATTTTTGCCCTGATTCTACCTGAATCACATTGGAGGCACGGTATATTTTGAAATTATTGTTAGCCCCTTCAAAAATGAAGATAGGCAAAAAGTGATTACTGCAATTTTTAATGCATTTTCTCTATCATCCTAGGCACCTACTTGAATGAATGATTTCAATCAAATTTTAAAAAATGGAATTTTGGAAAAATTTTAAATCATCGTAGCTCCTTCAAAAATGAAGATAGGCAAAAAGTGTATACCACAAATTTTTTTGCAATTTTTTTTCCCATCATCATAGAAACTTAAATCAGTAGTTTCATTCAAATTTTAAAAAATATTATATGTTGTACTTCCATGTACAAATAGTTGCATACGATGAACACATAAGGGGACTGAGACTAGGCACAAGTAACTACTCGCGAGCTAAGCTATATGTTGATACTAGTCTCCAATCCTGGTTCCATACTACCTATGGCGGGTTATAAATGATCAGGAATCTAATTTATCAGAACGTGAGATGATTCAATAAAACGTGAGGTCATGGTTTTTCCTTTTGTATCAAAAATTTATCAGAATATTGTACGGATGGCTGAAAGAGTAGGCGTAGTGGTCTTGGAATTAAGTGTTTCTTGAACGTGAGTGGATATGATTTGACGTGACGTGACATGACGTGACGTGACATGACGTGACGGGGCTTGATTCGAAAGCGATTGACACCAAATTGGGAGGATAGGTAGACTACGCATACTTTCAGCGATTATTAGTTTTTGAACTTGAGGACGAATGATTTAACATGAGGTCACGTTTTTTTGCAAACGTTCGTTCTCTCGCTGTAACTATAGTAAAACTTGACAGATCGACTCGAAATTTTTAGGAGTGGTAGATTGAGTAGGTCTCTAGAATTGATTGATTTTTGAAGTCGATTGAGCATGAGGTAACGTGACGTCATGTAATTTTAATTTACAATTTAAAATATGAATTTTAAAAATGAGTTTAGTCAGTCTCCGAACCGAAGACGGAGGATAAGAAGAAGAGTTGGCCATCCTCAAAAGCATGTCGAACGTGAGGAAATACAATTTGACTTGAGGTCACGTTTTTTTGAAGAAATTGTCTGAAATATTGTTTTTTTTAGAGCTTTTTGAACGTAAAATGACCTGACCTCACATGATTCCAAGTTTTGGGTTATAAGAAGATAAATTACGTGAGGTCATGTTTTGTGTGATACTTGATAAAATTTAGGTTAAGTGGAGTTGGTAGAACTTTTGAATTTTATAAAAAATTTTTATTCTGGTAAAAAAATAAATTATTCTAATAACATTCTTTAAAATAGTATAATTAGTAAAGTCCGCTTTTAAGATACTCTAGTATCTTCTAGTTTTTCACTCCACCCTAATGTAAGCACATAATTTTGATCAAGTTTTACCTCATTTTATCAATGCACAGCTAATTACGGGACAAGTTAGATCAAATCTGATAAAGTTTTATATAAGTAGATAAAATTTGATCTGATTTTTGATCAAAGTTTATCAAATTTAATGATGAATTGATGAAATTTTATCTAAACTTCTTTCTCGGGTGGGTTGGTTACTAGGGTGGAACGAATTTTGTTTTTTTTTCGAAAATCGATGACCCTTAAGCAAAAAAAGTTGTCAAATGGTCCTAATTTATCTTCCCCATATTAGGGTCAAAGTATTGAAATTTTGATATTTTATTCGTTATTTTGAAAAAATTATTTTTATGCCAAATAATTTTGGTTTCGAGATATTCTTTTTGTATTGCCATCCTAAAATCATAAAAAAATTATTTATACAATTTTTTTCAATTTTTAGGGGTTCTAAATACATTTTTATAGTTTGCTATATTCGTTGCATTTCGCCCTTTTTCGTCTTATACACATAATTATGATAAAATTACAAATAAATGGTACAACTACTGATTCAGCGAGTGGTATCGTTTAAACTAAATCGGAGTTCACATTTATTAAGTGTTCTCTTCCTCAGGGGTCCCCAAAACAAATCGTATAACACAAAAATCATGTAGGTGTATTTCTTTCATCTTTAATCTATTTGTTAATCAATACAAGTGATGTGATATGACAATAACAAACTTACGCGCAAACAATTATTTATTCGTGTCTGGTATAATAAGTTATTGACACTGAAATTAAAACTTTGATTCTTTTTTTGTCTCGAAGCGAGGCATTAGAGTACAAAGCAATTCAAAGCTCAAAACAAAGAGATGACACCAAGTAGTAATGAAAAAAATGCAAAAAATAAATTTAGTACCAACATTTTGTTAAGAATAAAAAATACCTTTACGTACAACCCTCTTAAACCAAGAAAATATGCTAAAGGACTAAAATGAGTCCCAAGAATTTTTTTATTGAAAAAACGAAGAACTTCTATTGAACAAATATGACTTTCCAAAATACCTCCTTTTAATAGTGCTCTGATTATACTAGACACGAATAAATAATTATTTGCGCATAAGTTTGCTATTATCATATCACATCATTTGAACGTTCGTTGAAAACTTGCTATTTTATTTTTGAGACAGAATTTATTAATTGTTAAATAGATTAAAGATGAAAGAAACACATCTACATGATTTTTATGTTATACGATATGTTTTAAGGATCCCTGAGGAAGAGAACACCTAATAAATGTGACTTCCGATTTAGTTTAAGCGATAGCACTCACTGAATCAGTAGTTGTACCATTTATTTGTAATTTTATCATAATTATGTGTAAGTATAAGACGAAAAAGGGCAAAATTCAACGAATATAGCAAACTATAAAAATATTTTTAGAACGCCTAAAAATTGAAAAAAATTGTATAAATAATATTTTTATGATTTTAGGAGGCAATACAAAAAGAATATCTCGAAACCAAAATTATTTGGCATAAAAATAATTTTTTCGAAATAACGAATAAAACATCAAAATTTCAAAACTTTGACCCCAATATGGAGAAGTTAAATATTAACCTAGAAGGTTGAAATTTTTTGAGCATTCTTTTAGGACCATTTGACAACTTTTTTTACTTAAGGGTCATCGATTTTCGAAAAAAAAACAAAATTCGTTCCACCCTATTGGTTACCCTTCTTGCATAATCTTTCATGAAAATCAATCCATCCATATGGAATGTTATAACAGTTGCGCAAAAAGATGGATGTTTATGTTTAGTATTAACTAATCAATTGCATACAGGGTATAGGATTATAATGTTAGTATAACCTCCTGTTGAGATCAAAATGGATCCAAAATGACAGATGGTTAAAATTAGAGGAAAGTGCAAGGAGCATCATGGCTCAAATTTTGTATTTAAACTCCATATGATTACTGAAGCAAGAAATACCTATATCATATGCCAAATCAATCTTGGCAAATGACACTAAAGGAGTAGGTAATCGTTTCCACAATCTCGATGCTGGATATAAATGTGAAAAGTGTTACAGCAAAGTTTGCACATACACTTATGAAACACTCAATTCCTATAATGCGATGTAGTTGCTTACGAGCCTTTCTCTACAGTATGCTCAATGCATGCTTTAAAGGCAAC
This sequence comes from Phenacoccus solenopsis, assembly GCA_009761765.1. NCBI lineage: Eukaryota > Metazoa > Arthropoda > Insecta > Hemiptera > Pseudococcidae > Phenacoccus > Phenacoccus solenopsis. Next base: position 35,855,612 of record CM019753.1, read on the forward strand.
ACTGATAAAGCTATTAGAATTTCCGATGGCACAATTTTTTTCTAACGAAAAAAGGAATTGTACAATTTCAAATTTGACGATTTTTTGTATTCGCTGTCATATTGAAGCGAACGAAAGGCAGAATATATTTTTTTCAGCTCAAAAATGTATAATAGGGCGTTCGTCAAATTCAACCATCAAATTGACAAGCTTCACCTCCATACAGATTTTCGAACGCGTTATATTTTCTATGGAATAAACCTTACGTATGTTTAATGCCGCCTACACGTTTACTCGTGGTGAATATATTGCTAAACCTTCATGTTTCCGTGTTGGCGAATTTCACGCTAAAACAAATCCGCCAGTAAACACATTCAGTGGATTCTATTCATGGTCTAGACACTCTCTGCCTTTATATCATTTAATGTCTTATTGATAACGCCAGTCACACCTTTATATCAAACGCCACGTACTGCGATAAATAACCAAGTACCATCGCCTCGCCCGTTGGAATTAGAGACATGTTTTTCCATGCGTGCAAATTTCAAATTCTTCGTTAATATGGGCCGAGTTTTCAAATAGCTTAGGGAAATTACTAAGTCGACTGCAATTTTCTCATTATCTTGACACTACGACGAAAATTTATTAATAATTTTTGTCCTTGTGTAATGGGCGAGTTTTTCACTTTTTCTGACCGCTTTTCGGCGCGCAAATTAAACGATGTCAAAAAGTAGGTACCGAAAAACCAAACCTTAATCAAGATGAATAAAATAGTCGAAATTCATTTCAAAAAAAAGTAAAATAAATACGCTTTCTAATCGAAAATAGAATCCAAAGTTAGTTGAATTCGCACGCAACGGAGATAACGTGTTTGTCAACCTATGTGCGCAGAGCAGTAATTAGGTATACATTGTGTTTAACTGATTTTAGCACTCCCGAGCGCGAAATTTCCTTTCATGAAAAAAAATATCACCTATTTCATTTTATTTGACTTCATCATGGCATAATGAATCATTTAAGACTTTAGTAACTCAAATTCCCGATTTAAGTAATTTTCTTACTGGTTATTTGATTGTTTTGAATTCATTTCTTCCAAAATCAGTGTTGCAAAATTAACTGGAATGAAACTTTGAAAGTTTAGAAACATTCATATTCTCATAAATTATGGATTGAAATCATAGAGAAACAATTATTTATGCGTTAATTTCCTAATCCGGTGAAAAGAAATGAAATAACGAATACTTTTTTGTGGATGAAGAGAATTTGGTGCTTGAGGGTGTTAAAATCAGAGATACACAGTGTATATCGCTAGTCATGTCTGCTCCGTTTTGGCAAATTTGATCTTTGATTGAGTTTTGGGATTTTAATTGAAAATATATGTAAAAGGCACGTTTTAGGTTCTGAATGATACAAGGAATTTATGTAACTGAATATGTTACACCTAAATTGTTAAGCTAAATTCTTGATTAATCTTTAGTTTTTAATTAATCTTAATTAATATATATATTTATTATGCCAACAGTGAATTAAATCAATTCCTTAATTACATTGATAAAATAAAATAAAATAAAAATAGATTTAAATTAATTAATTTATATTATTATATAAAATTATATTCAATAAAAAAAAATTTAATTAATTAAATTTAATTTTTGTTTAAATTTTTAATTCAATTAATTTTAATATATATATTTAATTAAAAAATATTTAGTACTTTTAGATAAGGTAGGGTAACATATAATGATTATATAAGGTTTTGAGATATTGTACACAAGGGCATGAGGATATAATTAAGTAGTTCTTGGTCATCTGGAGTTAGTATCAAGGGGTTTCCAAAAGTAGATATTTTTTGTATTTTGTATTTTTTTGATTTTGGTAATAAAATTAATTATCGTAGTGGTAAGATATATAATTTTGTATCTTCGTCCATCTAAGAGGTTTGGTGCCGAGCTGAAAAGGATTAGGATTGAAATGGAAGTAGACTCGTGGATCACCAATTCAATTTGTGTGCTCCGGTGTGATAGTGAATCGTGCGTTACACTTGTGTGTGCCTTTTTTTTGTTATGGTTAATGCTAAAGGTGTATTTTAATAATGCTACACCTTGGCGTTAAAACTATGCAAATACGATATTATCTCGTTTTCAATTACTTTTAGGAAATTATATTTTTCGGTTTTTATCTCGCAATACCAATTAAAATCAGTTCTCTCGTTCATTTTGAGTGGATGGGTTTATTTCATCTTTACTAAATATTCTTTCATAAAACACAACAATTTTTATAATTGGTCCTTTATAAAAGTTGAAAATGTAAGTCGCTTTTTAAAATTAAACTTATACTTCCTTCGTTTTAACCTCGTGCACGCTGTAATACTTTAGAATTATTTCTTGGCCGTTTCATATTTCAATTTTCTAATTACCTAAACGTTCATTACTCGCCAGTAATAATCGGGTAACATTAACGAAGCTTAATGTATCAAGGCTGGATTAAACGATACTTCCAACGAATCGTACCTAGTATGTAATCAAATTTCATTATGCTTATTCGCGTTTAGTTCAGCTATATGTACCTTTAGGTTTCTTCAATTCGTTGCGCGTAATTAAAAATACCTGTGATGCTAACCGCTGGATTTTAATTAAACGATAGAAGAGGAAAGAAAACAATAAAATTTAAACTTGCTCCGGATATACGGGGGATGTCACGATCACGATTTACAGGGCTACTGTTTCAGGATTAAAAGCCTGATTGAAAGACGAAAAAGATACTCCGCGTTAAATTTCGAATATCGTGGCTAAAACAAAGAGATATATAGCTTTGACACAATGAAGAGAAGCTCAAGAACAAGCAGATATAGGTTTTCATATACCTTTCCAGCTCCCACGAGCATCGCTTTTCACGCTGACTAGAGTTACGAGAAAAAAGGATTAGGTAATTGGAATTCGGAATAATACAACGTGTTGTTTCGCCAGCCAACGTTTTCCACTTAATTTGAGCTATACTATTTCATCGGGTAGGTACATTTGGAATATGTTCGATTCTTTAAACCACCAAGGGTTCGTCCAAATTTCAATTTCGCCACTTTAATTGGGTTTTCATGAAATTAAAAATATCTCCTTTTAATCAACTTGTACATCGGTCATACTATCATTCATTTACCTACAGCTGAGTGTGAGAGGTGAAAGGTACATTCGATTCGACTAAAATGACCCAATTCCCTGCTATTGCTCCCATAGCGTGGGCTGAGAAATTGAAAATGCATTATTAATGGATGAAACGTCGCCTAACCGCACTTACGTTGGTGGTATTGAAATACCCAATTTAATAGGTGACATTTGAGGTGGAAAAATTGCTGAGGGAGCTTATAAAAACAGCCTTTTGTAACCCTATTATTATGTGCTCGTAGTCCACAAATGCATTTTAAAAGCGCTTAGCGGACGATTAATTTCGAAACAGCGAGGCGATGAAGGAATAAATATAAGCAACCAAGATGCATCATTGGAGCTGAGTTTTTAAGTGGAACTTGTTCCAATTCTTATGTAATGTTATTAGGCTCACACATATCCTCAGTTAGTGGGGACACTGAAACTACCTATCCATCTCCTCGAAAACCACTTAAGAAGTATAATTTAGGATATTTAAGAATACTTCTGGCCTTCAAGAAGCATATGAATCCATATTTATCAAATTTCACTTATTTGATGCTCCTCAAACCTTTCTCAAATTTTGAAGATACGTCATTTTGGATATATTTTGTACAAATTTTAACCCAAATTCAAGGATTCACATCCTGATTCCAATAAATCTCACATAAAAAGTTTAAACTTTCCAAATATATTTCGTGAAAAGCTATGTACGATTCATGAAATTTCCTTGCTGATTTCTCCCTAAGAGTTCATTTTTTGCTTCAACATCCTGGACAGGAGAGAACTACAATTAGTCTGCAGGCAAAAATGGTTTCAAAGCATCACCTTTTATTTTTGTTTTTCAAATACATTGAAAATTTATAAAAAAAATTAAGGAAAATTAAATTTAAAAAAATCTAATTGAAATTATAAAAAGTCGCATGTCTGGGCTTCCTCAAGAACATGAGACTGGTGCATTATGCTCTTCTATTCCTTCTACCCCTCCCTCTCTCCCTCATCAACATCTCATCAAACCTACTTGATGAAGCGAAATTTTAATACATTAATAATTTGTGCTCATTGTTTTGTATGAAACGTTGATATAAAATTTGAAACCTTTCACTTACTCTTCTCACTATTTAGGGGCAGTAACCTCTCTTTTCCCCTTTTTCAACTACAATTGTGAAGTTTGTTTTCAAATATAGCATACTCCTTATTCACCATAATTGTATGAGTCTGTATTCATCATAGATGAATCAAGATTTTCTCAAATTTTAATTGTTTGCTATTTTGGATCCATTTTTACCTATATTCGAAAATTATATTCTAATCTCGAATGAACTCTACATACAAAGTATAACTTTTCTAGGTTGATTTGGTGAAGAGATATGGATGATTCAATTTCCTGACACAGAATTCTTCAAAAAGACTTTTTTTCCTCCAACTACTATCTAAATTCGTTTTAGAAGCTGAAATTTGGATATGTTTGTGTCCTTGACTTACTCTTTCATATGAAACTATGAAGGAAAATGTTGAGATATTTGCCTCTTCCCTCTTTCCCTCTCAAAATTTAAGTGATTCTTCATTTTGAGTAGAATCAAAAACCTAAGAAAATACCTCTAAAAATTCAAATGAAACTCTTATCACCAAAATTTGAGCAATGGTTATCCTCATTTTTTTTTCGTATGGTCTATTTTAACAAGCAGTTCCGACAAGTTTATGTTTTCAGCTTATGGATTTTTTTTGGATTTATTAATAAAAACATAATTGAATAATTTTTAAAATAAAGTATTTCCGAGCTGAAGTAATTTGAAATGCTTGGTATTAAGAGGTACTAGTTTCCTGTAAGATATTCTTTAAAAAAACTAGTATGTAGGTCTAAGACCAGTAATATGTAGTTGGGCCCTCCAGGGTTGGAAAGAAACGACACTGCCACCCTCGAGGAGGGAAATTCGCGTTGCAAAGAGACAACTGGAGGAGTGGATCATTAAGGCCTGGTAAGCCAGATAGAATCAGCTGGAGACGCAGGGAAGTAAGCGTCAGAGGTGAACCAGGACCTTGATTAAAGACCTATAAAGTGGTGCAACCAGGGTCTTGGGGACCTAGAATTCCACTTTACACAGGTTCTCAGTGGACACCGGTGTTTTAATGATTTTTTTTTTTGACATGAAAAGAGCACCAGCCTGGGATGTGCACACTGTGCTCAGAAAGTCGATAATGCTGGGCACGATAAGCTGTTGGTATCCCTGGCATTAGGTAGGGATGAGTTTACCCGGAGACATTCGTCCAATAATGCTGTTGTCGCTAACGTCGTGGAAGGTAGTCCAGGAGTTTGTAGATGACGTCTTGCTGCCGAAGGAGGATGCCAAATTGGAACGCCAAGCGAAGGAGCGTCGAGCTGCTGCCATTGCAGATGAAGCCGAAAGAGAGGTTAGTCACGCGAGTGGCATCTAAGTTCAAAGATCCGAACCCCAGATTGGAACAGGGTAGTAGTAAGGACTTGTGGAGAGAGCAGGGTGACCTGTGTCACCCCTACCGTGCACGTTGTGACTTGATGCGGTAGGTTTGTAATCGGACACGGGTAGCGCATGCCTGGAACGACCCTAGCCAGAAATATGATGGATCGAGTAGCTGTATGGGTGAGACCACGCATGGCCGAGGCACCAAACTGATTGCGCACCGCCCCTACCAAGCTGGACTTGTGTCATAGTCCCAAGTCCTATATGGTGGATCGAGTAGCTGTACGGGTTGGACTACGCATGGCTGAGGCACCGAACTGATTGCGGACCGCCCCTACCTTGCTTCCCAGCTTGGAGTAAGGCGGGATGATGCAGACAGAAGTAGGGCCCTGAACGTATATGATCTCTAACTCGTTTGCGGGCTTAGTAAGCCATGAGAGGCCGAAAATCATCTAGCGGGGATCCTCCGAAAGGAGGGGAGATGGGAGGGGAGATGGGGCGTGGCGTTAGGGTTAAGAATCATGCCCCTACTCGGTTGGAAGTAATGTCACAAGCAGTTCCCAGCTAAGTAGTGTCATGTGCGGTAGAAGTAATTCCCGCAAAAAAAAGCTGTTCTTAGGCTAAACTGACATATTTCACGAGCTTTTGAAAAAACTGGTTTCTTTATGGGCACAACTAAGTATATCTTATGAGCCTTAGGGCATACGATTTTGTCTTATAGAAAATTCGGACTTATACTAAAGTTGGGTTTATCCAGAACGCATATACCAATAAGTTAAGCATTTGCCATATGATTATAAAGATTCTGAAACACAAAGATTTCAAGACCTCACTCTTCTCGACCTCTCCTTCACAAGTCAGGTAGGTTGTAATAGCTATCGTTTCAACTAAAAATTCCTTTAAAAGCGTAATTCTCACGAAAGCCGGTAAAAGCTGGTGATGGCAGCTACAAGAAATGAGAATTAAAAATCATATCGCGTTTGTATTCGAAATACTGGAATGTTTTGCTCGAATAAATTTGATCGTCGAGTTAAAAGAACGATATGTACTCGTAATAGCAACAATTTATTACGACGTACGTCAGCATCTTCGGAAGAATTATTACATTGTTGAATATAGCGTAAGGATTCCTGCCAAGACGAAATTCTTGAATGTCATCTTATCGTTGCACGCTCGCGTTTGAAATTTAAATAATAACTTACACGTTTCTCTTGTGTACGCGTCCATTTCTGAAGAATTTGCTTCGATTTTTCATCACCGTTGATATCTTTCACTTTCGTTGACGTTTTTTTGAAGTTGATAAAAAATAAAAAATAATGAAAATTTCCTTTAGCTAGGTGAATTCACGCGCCCGCTTTATTATCTATAAAGGTGAACGACTGAATGTTTTTTTTTTTGGTTTTTTGTTTCATCTCGTGTGAATAGTGTGAATAAGTATACCTATACTTCCTTATTGCTTAATACCAACGCACTCGTATTATACGTCAAGTAAGATAGTGTTTTTCTCCGTCAACGTCGTTATGGTACAGTAAACAAACATTACTTTTCGGCCATAAAAACAATTCTTCGTCGCTGTGCAAACAAGCCTCGACCAACGCAAATACTGAGTTTTCTTTTAAACAGCTTTTTAAATTCACCACATCTACTGTTTCAGCGTTGTTCATGCTAGGCTAAAGAGTTACTTCATTGTACATGGTGAAATCTTTTATTTTTATTTTTCTCTATCTGTGCAGAGATCAATTTTTAGTAGAAATAATAGTGGAGAGCATTGTCGAAGATATTGTTGGGGCTTTCTGGCTCCACATTTTGTAATCGTTAAGATATGCATAAATGTAAAGTAATACCATAACGAAAAGGGCAACATTTCCAACCTAGGATATAGAGTAATACCGTATAGTAAAATAAAAAATATTTTACTTTTCTCCTACCGGGCGATTTTTACTACTATTCTTTGAGTCCTTTATGCTTATTTTGCTATCAAAGTGATGGACAATAGTTAAATTTTGTATGTAGAATTAATTAGCAAAATTTGACCTCTTCTGTTCCGTTTAAAATGGATGCAAAATGGTGAATAGCTCAAAATTTAAGAAAAACTTGAGGAACATCGAACAAATTAAATTTGATAAATAGATGCTCCGTAAGCCTCTAAATCTCCATATTTATTGAAAACTCAGATCCAGTAATTCGGCATAGCTATTTATACTCTTCAAAATAATTTCTAATTTAAAAATCGTAATTTGGGTAGCACTTATACTATTTTTATGGAAAAATTTTTGAAAAGAGGGATTTTTCGAATCCCAATCATTTGGATGCAGGAATAATTCATTTTATTATTATTATTTTCTTAGAACTCGATAGCTGTATTAAAAAAATTTCATTTTATCTTTGACTATATACTAGGTGGACCGAGTTACATGTAGGAAAACTGCGGTAAAACATTACATGCATCAGAGTCGGAACACTCGTTGCAACTTTATATCTTGCGCATGCCTGAAGTCCTTTATCACATTCATGTTATTCTGATTTTAAGCAGTACTATCGATGTCCCCTTGCCACACTTTTAGCGCGAAATAAATTTGCGCATGCGCATTTAGAATTTAGTCACGAGTGTTCTGAGAAAATCTGTGTAATGTATCACCGTTTTTGGGTTGTCATTTGCTTGTTGCTAGCTCGGTCCATCTGGTATATAGTCAAAGAATTTTATCATAAAATCTGACTTTTTTTCGTTAAGTAAGTATATTATTTGGGAGTTTTTCGATAGCGCACCTTAACAGAAAACGAAGATAAGCGGGCTATTGATTGCGCGCCAACTGTATATCGATAGCGCACTTATCTTCGTTTTCTGGCAATGTCAATAGCGCGGCAGTTTATATACATAAATATCATCGATTAAGCGCATCCATAGTTTCGTTATTTGTGCATCTAGTCAGTTCTAGTCTGTTTTTCATCATTAATTCCAAAAAATTATTTCTATTTCCAAAACATTGTTTGTTTAAATTGTAATCATGATGGAAAATATGGTGAGTGAGGGGGGTAAACCCCTATAAGTGATCAACGGATTCAAATATCGTGAAGATGGTAAAATTGAAATTGGAATTTCATGGAGGTGTACAGTTCGCGGGTGCTTAGCACGAATGTACACAGATGGTAGCGGCAGTATTCTCTTAGATGGTAAAAAATCTGTCAATCATAGCCATGGAACAGCTCCTGACATAGAAAAGTCTCATTCTTTCGTATACTGAAATGCTATTGTGCTGTTTACTCATTTTCAACTTAAGATGGGATTATAGTGTTCAGAGTGTTGAAGGAGGCGTGCAATCGAGGTACAGCCAGTGTTGAAGGAGGCGCGCAATAACATACTCTGCGCGCTATCAATAAGCTGTCCACAACCTTACCCCTGCGCGCTATCCAGCTGTTTTTGGGACAGTTGCGCGCTATCGATTTACGTCCTTTTATTTAATTTCTACTAAAATGGTAAAAATACAATGAAGATGAGTTTTCTTTTATAGCTGAATTGTAATGAAAAACTAAGCCATTACAACGTGCATAATTTGAGATATCGCATCATACGTCTGTTCTTGTTCCTAGAAATATTCAGTCATTTGTTCCTGTTTCCAACTCGTTCTTATTCACAATGATTCAACTGTTCTCGTTCCATTCTTCATTCTTTCAATTCTTTATAATCTCGTTCTCGTTCCGTTCTTTGTTCTTTCTATCCTTTATGGTCTGGTTCTTGTTCGTTCTTTTCAATTTTTTTTTTTTTTTTTTTTTTTTGAAAAAGACTTATTTACTATTTATCTTGTTGAAATTGAAAATTAATTAATTATTGAAGCTGATTAATAAAAAAAAATTACTTGTACCACATACGCACTTTTTCCAGTTTTCTATGTTCTCTTTCCCCTCATGATTTCTATTCATTTTTATGATGAGCCATGAAATTTCAAAAGAACGAAGAACAACCACAATTACATCGTTCTTGTTCTTATTCTTGTTTCTCAACGTTCTTTGATCTTTAAGTTTGAAAATATTCTGTTCTATTTTGTTCTTTGTTCTTCAAACATATCAGTTTTATGTTCTCGTTCTGGTCCTGTTCCTACAACATTGCTTTATAGATGTCAACATTTTTGTGCTCATCAAAAACTCAGCTCCATTAATGTGACATGGCTGCTTATATTTTTTTTTTAATTGCCCACTATTATCATTTATGCAAGTATTTTAAAGTAATTCTAAAATTTATAAATAAGTTCTTGGTAAACTCAAAAAAATTTTAAAATATTCCCATTTCAAGTAATTTTTACAAAAAAAAAAAAGAAAGAAATGATGAAAATCAATCGGCAAAAATAGATAGTTAGAGATAGGTGTCTCAAAATTACGTTTGTCTTAGTATTTTAAGAAACATATGTGCTCCAATGGAAGCAGTCGTACTACTTTAACAAATATACCCATGATACCATATGAAGCTTTAAGTGCGTAGATGGGGCTAATTAAAAATCACAATATGAGCTCTCCAATTTGAACCATGATGGACTCAAAATTGTGACAATCTCAGAATTTGAAGAAAACTGAACCTCAGATTTGACGAATATAAATTCACATCGTATGATTGAGGTCAAGATATGCAACATTCCAATTTTAACTTACCAAATGCTTGTTGAAGGGGTTGAGGGTGAGAATGAAGAGATTAACGGCATTATCTTCGTATAAGTTAAGATCGACAGACAGTCTGCCATCAAAAAATGAGTTCCTGTTATTTGAAATAGTTAATTTATATGCCTGCGATTTCGCATTTTTTTCACAATAATTTAGAAATTGTATCATCGTGTTTCGTTTCACTCACTATGTAGATAAAAATTAATTTGAACTTCGTCGTTACAGGAATTGTTTAGGAATTTTCAGCTTGCAAATTTATATTACAAATTCCCGAAAGAAGCAACTTTAAAGTGATTTACCAAAGTATTAAAGTTACAAAATTGCATGCTTTTCAAGCATCACAAAAAAGTAACTCGACCCGAAATATTTTCTCTGTAGGTGTCTAAGCAGGCACATAGCAGAACGTAGGTGTTGAAAAAAAACATAATAAAAGCATACAAAAGTTTTGCTTCGCTCGTAACTTCATAATTCTGTTAGCTTACTCGACCTGAAAAGCGTTACTACGTATATGGTATATACGAGCATTACCGCATATTTCAAAAACAGATCCGTAAAGCCCAAGATGATTTTACTATAATCTAGTCTACGTAGGTTTCCATCTGTTGGAAGTTACACACTACGAATTTCCAAGATGATCCGGATTTAAAGGCTGTTAATGATGTACTCCATTTATTCATATGCAATTGTATGAATAACCTTCGCAAATTTCATGTTCGCTCGCTACGATTACCCTTTAATCCATTTTCGCAACCATTCCCTTCATTCGTTGCGTTCGGCAATTGCATATAATTATTCCAAACGTAATCAATATTCCTTAGCTTTTTCAAGGACTTCACCGCATAAATCTCCTAATATGGTACCTAAAAGGTTTCTTCGTTCATGTTCGTGTTCTACCATTCGGTATTTGCATTCATAGCTGACAGGAAAGGGAGTGAAATAAATATGCAAATGTAGGAGTATATTACTTTCATTGATAAGCAGATTTTTTAAAATTATTTCGAGGCGTTGTAATACCGGCACTGTTGTATTTCGTTGGCACTTTAATTATCCTTTTCGTTCGTTTGAATTATAAGCTCGAATTTTTCTAATTCCAACATCAAAGTAGGTTTTGCAATGACCTTCAGCGAGTGCTTAAATTCAACATTCGAAATAATAGAGGCGGTTCTTTGTTTTAGCCTTTCGCCAATGCAGACACTAGACAGCGAGTAAAAATACTGCTCTCCTGCCTAAAAAGCTGAGGTTTTATGGGTTTTATAATTTTTTTAATATAGAAATATTACTTTTCACGTTTTCATCTTTTACAAACAAAAAAAAAAATTTATTAATTTTTCAGCAGTTTTTTATATTCAGATTTTTATAATTAAAAAATATACAGGTTGTTTCACATCAATATGAGCTCTTTCCTAACACATATAGGACTTCTCATGTTACATTTTTGTATGATGGTTTGCCTAACTTACATGCTGAAGGAACTGAGGTGCAAAAAGTTGAAAAATATGTTTTCACTTTTCTAAACACATAGCAGTGGAAAAAAAAAGGGGGGGATATAATAAAAAAAAAAGTAATAAATTATGTAGAAAATGAGTTTCTATTTTTTAGCTGAATTTTCAGCCTACCTGATTGGGGGAGCGTGGTGTCTTCAAATCTTTGCGTTTCAGACCATTTGTAATCATCTGGAAAATGTCTAACTTTTTGGTGTATGTATTTCCTCCCCCCCCCCGGGGGGCGTATTCATGAAATTCGCTTAAAATTTGGTGAGAGATTTTTCTTAAAAATGCTCAACTTTAATTTTTTGTTTTTTTGATAAAATTCAAAATGGCAGATCACTCAAATTTTGAAGATGGTTGGAGAAGAGGCAAATCGCTCAAATTTTTTGTTTTTGATTTTACATGAAAAAGTAAGTTACGGACACCAACATACCCAAATTTTACATTCCTGATTATATTTGTAGAGGAATTAGAGTAAATAATGCTTTTTAAGGAAATTTTGAGTGATGAGATTTTTACAATTTTCCATATCTCCTCCCCAAATCAACTTAAAAAAGTCAAACTTTGTGGATGGAGTTAGTTAGTGACCAGAATATGACCTCTTGAATTCGGCCAAAAATGGACCCAAAATGGCGAATTATCGAAATTTGAGTAAAAGCTGAGGAGCCTCAAATTAGTAAAAATTTAATTAATATGCTACATATATTCCCAATTCACCTTCGTACATGATGTTAGGGAGGAGAAGGAGGGGTTATCGACCTCGAAATGTGGTGGGGGTACACGAGATGTCGAAAATTTTTTATTGCGGTATCATATGATGAAATGAGCCCAAGTGGCTAACCTATTCCCATTACAGCTTCCCAAATGCATTTGGAGAGAAGTTAGAGCAAAAAACGGCTTTTAGAGGGGAAATTGCTGCAGGAAATTTTATGAATCTTCCATATCTCTTCACCAAATCCAGAATATGATGACCTCTTCAATTTGGTTCAAAATGGATCCAAAATGGTGGATCTTAATAATGTAATTTGACGTGGCTTGTAGACATGAAGAGGTTAGCAATGTTATTTGTAAATCTGAACTAACCCCAGTTAAAAACTCAGCTCCAGTAATGCGGCATGGCTGCTTTATTTTTCTATATTTTTCCAGATACCTTTGAAAAATACACTATTAACTCTACTCTATGTTAGAAAAATGTTATATGAATCTCCATTCCATCTTCCGCCACATACCCGGGCTGGATGCCCTCCCGGATAGCTGTAAAAACGAAATTTTTTGTTGTAAATTTTTTCATAGGAATGTTTTTTTTTTTTTTTTTGAAATTTCCATCTGAAAATCCAAGACTAGGTAAAAATTTTAACAAACACAGAATAAATCTCGTGGTTTTACGAATATGGTGACAACGAAACTGCATTAGTGAACATGAATTAGAAGAATACCCAAGTACCTAGTTCTGTTTCAAAGTTGTTAAATTAATTTGCTAGGGTGTATTTCTCTTCTCATTTATTCTCAAAGATGATTCTTTTCACAGATATTCCAAATACAGAAAGTCAATTATGAAGAAATCAAATTTTTCAATTTGATGTTAATATAGCAAAATGGACAATCCTACCCTCGAGGATGCTCCTAGAGATCCTCGTGCGTATCAAGCATTCCGGCAAGGTTACACCGAGCAAGACTTCGAAGGTAATTAGCATTTTTTAATCGTCACTTATTCGTGTGTACTACTATTATCACTGGTGAACCAAATTATGCCTAAAGCAAAAATAATTTTTGAGTCTTGCACATGTTGGATCGAAATCAGCGAAAAGAATTTCTGGTTATTTATGCAAAAACCATAAAAAGGTGCCTTTTAATTTTTTCTTATTTTATTGATGAAACTTCAAAGAATTCGAGATTATTGCTTTTAGTAAACAAAGAATTAAATTTTTAATTTCGTTCGCCGTATTTGAAGTAGGTAACTTAAAATCCTCAAAATTTCGAAAAAAAATTCGAAATTTTTTCATGATGATTTTTTCGCATTATTAGAATCACAAAAGGGATATTTTTTCGTATTTTCTCGCAAAGAATCCACCAAATTTTTTGTAATTATTTTCGAAACGTTTCATTAGATATGCAATATTTTTTGGAGGAATTAATTTTTTTCAGATGATTTATAATTTTTCTCGTTTTTCATTCCTTTTTTCTTGTCTGAGCATTGACAACTTTTTTTTTTGAAAATTATATCATTTTTCATCGTTTCTTCAATTTTGAAATATTTTGAAATTTTTAATCATTTTCTTTACTTAGGTTTACTGATTTTTGAATATCTATACAATTTTTTATTTAATTATTTTAAAATTTTATCTACCTATTTGAAATAAATTACTAATTTTTGGCCATTTATTGAATTCTTGAATATTTTTTCTATTCTATCAATTTTTCTAAACATTTTAATTAATTTCCAACATTTATAAAAATTTTTGAAATTATAATTATTGTATTTTTAGAAATTACTTTTTCATTTTTTTCTCAAAAACAAAAATTCCAGACTTTTCCCAGTCTTAATAGGAAGTCCGGGTTCGGGGTAACTTTCCCACTCTTCCCGTCCTCTCACTGACCCTGGCTGCTATTAATTTCGCACAAAAAATTTCTATTTTCAAATGACTCTATCCAATTCAAAGTATTATTTAATGGAATCGAATAATTTTGAAAGCTAACGTAGCAGCATGATACCGTTGTAAAACATTGATGAAAACTGCGTTAAATGGATTTCTACTACAGTTACTATGGGAACGTATTTTTTCATCAATTAGAAATAATATAAAGGCCGATGAATTCAAAGCTTTATTTCAAAGGCTTCCAACAGATTCCCAGGATAATGTTACTTGTTACGCTAATTACGTTTTTTTTTAACGTTGGAGTAAAATGATACAAATGGAAATTATATAACGGTTGTTATTTCATTTGCGGCTTGTACTTTTTTCCTTTTAAATTTACATATTGTGGTTATAGCATCTTAATTACTGCGCTATTTAGCGAGCTTAGGGTACAAAGGGTTGTTTTTTTGAATCTGCATATTTCTTGTAAGTTTTCAAAGTCTTCGTCATTTAGGGTGAAATAGATATTAGCCTTTCATTTAACTTGACCTGGGATATCTCATTTGCAACTTTTATATTATTTTACCATCATAAGAATTCTCATTTTCTAACTATCCATCGTATCCGAGGAACATTGATCGATTTCAGAAAACGTAGTAAAAAATAAAGCTGTCACGAATGACATAATGGTTGCATTCGATTTATTCGAAAGCACGCGAAACTCCATCAACAATAGAAACCCATTTAGTGCTAGTCGCAGCATACAATAGACATTTTTTCGTTTCAAGAGTTACATCTTGTCGTCTAGAGTTTGAATAAATTTTTATTCTGTTGAAGAAGTATGAAAATGGAATGAATAATAATTTAAATTTACCAGTTTTTCTCATTCGTCGTATTACATCACGTGTTGCTCAACAATTCATGAATTCCATTCTTGTGTTACTCAAGCATACGAGTGACATCATAATTGCTGCCACTGTAGATATATGTCCTACATTTTGACTCTCAGGGTTGTAGGATTTGAGGAAAATTTTCAAAATTACAGGAAAAATTTTTTATTACAAAAAATAATTTCATCACTTCTAGTACATACCTCCAAAACCTCTTGTCACGAGTTACACCTTACACGTACTTATGCACATATAGGGGATTCAGTTTCGTGCGTACCACCTACAAACCACAAACGCAGCAACTCAACTTACATATATGTATGGTGGGCTGTCTGTCTGTTCGAAAAATTTAAAGGGGCTGATATATGCAATTTAAAAAAAATTGTTCAACTTCACAAGTTTATATCTCATAAACTATGAATGATAGGGCAATCGCATTATTTAGTACCTTCTTAAATAATTTTTTAGTAATATCGTAAATGTATCCTGCATGAAGTAAAAAGTAAACAATTTTGATTTTTCATGAAAATAAAATTTGAAAATTTTTACATCCTTGACTAAAATTGGTGGAACTATGGCATTAATATCAACATAATTATCATGTTTAGAATAATGTTTTATTGATAAAAAAATTATGGCTGCAGAAAGCATAGAAGTGGAGATGTAAAAAAAAATCGTGGAAAATCGTTAAATTTTTCAATTCTTTGTGAATAGCTTTTGAAATCGCATTAGGTATTAAAGGTCCTCTTGAAAACCTTCTTAATAATTGTGGATGTATCCTCCACAAAATGTGAAAGAGGAGCCCTTCTCAAAGAGACTGGATGTTGAGAAATAAGAAAACTGGTATTTTTTTCGATATTCTATTTTTTTTCAATTTTTTTTTTTTTTTTTTAATATCTAAACTATCTAAGAAGCTCTTTGCTCCTAAAATTTATGTCGAATAGATTCACAGTTGTCAAGAATTATTTTAAGAAGGCGCTATTCTAAAGAAACTGAAAAATTTACCTATTTTTCACAATTTTTTTTTATATTTATCTCAATTTATTTCCATATATCTCCTCTTCAATCTCCTCTAGATTCACCACTTTTTTGATGATAAAACTAAATTGTATGCTTTGGATTTTGACATGAACCATTTTGTCTCAACATTGCATATCTCAGCTCCTTCAAATTTTTGGGTAGACTATATATACCGAGCATCCAAGTTATTCGGGTACAATCAGCGCAAAAATCTCAATTCGTTGATAACATAATAAAAGTTAAACTAATTTTCTAAATTAGAAATCATTTTTTAAATTACTTTAATGAATTTTAAGGCTGATAAATTCATTTCAACAGCATTACAATTTCTTTGCATTTGAAAAAACCAATTTCAAATAATTGGTAAAGAGATTTTTTCGCTGATTGTACCCGAATCACTTGGACGCACGGTGTATATGTATGCATAATTAAATTAACAAATAATAGTATACAATTATATAGGTTTGCTACGATAATGTCAGTCCCGATCTTGAAAATGTTGCTATCGTTGCGAGATCCTTTTTGGATCTCACAACGTTTTGCATGTAAGTATATACCTTTCAGTTTTACACAAACGTTGGGAAGCTTTGGATACGGCGCTATTTAGAAAGATTCACCTGGGTCTGACAAGGATAGTAATAAATCTGAAGCGTGACTCATAAGAACCGTCGTATATTATCTGTATGCGTGAATTTTGAATTTTTCTTACCCCAGTACAGCTCCGTACACAGAAACTCGGGCCCAGGACAGGAGAAAAATTCATAAGAGCAAAAACAAAAAGTCGCGAAGGAATAAAGACAGATTTTAGCGCCGATGTGTCAAGTCGCGGGCCCTGAAAAAAACTCGGGACTAATAGGGGAAACCTCCTTCACCTCTGCTCAGGCCTGCCTCTCTAAAGGTTCGTAAGATGCTATGTTCAAGTGGTTTCCCCAAAAACTCAGGCACGCATTTTTAGCTCTTTAAATAAAATCGGGTCTCAGAACGTCTGTTTGGTATCTACCGTTCAGGGCCTGACAAGGAAAGTGGCATATATATATATATATAATCACCACAAATGACCTGAAACACGAATATTTGAAGACTCTACCCTCCCCTGACCCCCTCAACCCGAATCAAGTAGGCTGTAATATCTATCGTTTTTATTAAAAACTCAGCTAAAAAGAATAATGTGAAATTTATATTTAGTAACTTCAAAACCTCAAAAATGTGGACGTGTTGTAAAATGAATAAATAACGTTTTCATGTGAAGTCCAATTCTTCAAAAATTAGTGGTTTTGGGATATTTAGAAAATGAAACTCGAGAAATAATTCTAAATTTGAATTTAGTGAACTTACAAAATAATTTCACATGAAAATCACTTGTTATCTTAAGACTCAACTTTGAAAAAATCGACCCTTTTGAGGTTATGAGGGGCTGAATTTCAAAATAATTTCACATACTAATTCAGTGATCTCGAAAACATGTAACTCAATTTGAATGAATAACTTAATATTTTGAAGCCCAATTATCCTAAAATTGGAGCTTTTGAGGCTTTTTGAGGGGCAGACAGAAACTAATATCAAATTCGAATTCAGTGGTTCTAAAAACATGGATCATGTTTATTCAAAAGTGAAAAAGTTACATATTCGAGTTTAATCCAGTTAGAATGATAATCGGCCCCTCTGTGAATCTCAAACAACTGAAATATGAAAGATATGGGCTCGTATGAATATTGTTGGCAAGAAATGCTATAAATGCTAAATTCAACTTCTTAAGGGATTTTGAAAGAAATAGAATCGATTTATATTATTTTGTTTTATGTGATTTAAAAAAATTTGTAATTTTTCATTAGTCTATTATGTAAATATCTGAATCTAATTTTCCATAAAAAAAAAAAAATGTTTCAAATATCTATATTAATTGTATATTTAATTACTTAATCGGGAAATTAGGGATGCAAAGCTATGGTAAATAATTCGTAAATCTGATATAGGTATATTAAAAGTTCTAAAGAAAATATTTTATATAACAATCTGCGAGTAAATTACGAGCGTAAAATCGACGTATATTTTTTACAGGCCACAGAGCACATTCCGTGTTTTCCGGATACCACGTTCCTAATCAAAAACGCCATCGTAGACATCACCGTCGAGCGCACTCGAAAAATAAAAATGGTTCGGAAGATTGCGAACGAGCCAGTAAGTGGGAAATTTTTTACAAATTAATTACACAACCGATGAAGTCGAAAAGTAAATGTGTATAGCGAAACACCACGATCAATCATGAATTCGAACACCATTTCGCCATTAATCACGTTCGCCGTTGTTCCAATTGCGGTAATTCGTTTTTTATCTTTCGGTGATATATTGATGGCGAAATCACGGTTGTAAGCTGAAAACAGCTACCACTCAATGGCCTCGATGTCATTAATATTTTTGAAAAAGAATCACCGTTCCTTTATCGTTATATCTTACTCTCATTTTTCCGCCTCGAAAATCCTGCCACCTAAATTCAGCTTAACAATGACGAGAGGTGCTTCGCTATCCATAGCTTTTCTATATTCAAGGATTCGCGAATATTGAATTACTCGTTATTGTGAAAAAAGCTCGCGAATTTTTTACCTCGTAATAATTAACCCGACCTTCATAGTCACACCGCCTGCTCAACGTGTACAATTTATTTTGGGAGAAGACGCGGAAAACTGTTCTCACGAAGCTCACCCTCTTTTCACCGAAATGGAGGAATTGGTGCGCCATGAAACTGGCATCGAGTGGAAAGAAACCGCCAGGTAAATTCCAGCTTGTATTTCTACACTGAAATCGCCTCGTTTATTCCGAACGGTAATTCGATATATAGATGGATTAAATTCGAAGAAGACGTGGAGGAAGGAGGAAACCGGTGGTCCAAACCGCACGTCGCTACTTTATCTCTACACGCTCTATTCGAATTACGCAGCTTCGTGTTAAACGGTACGGTCATTTTGGACGCCGATGCCCACTCCTTAGAGGAGGTTACTGATCTCATGTTGGACAATATGATTGGCTGTTCGGTTATACCATTCGACTGTAAAGATAAGGTAAATTTTAATCCGCTTTCGTTTCATTTGTTCGTATTTTTCGACTCTTCAACGAGAATTCCATTATACTCGGATTCTCATCCGGACCTTTTTCCTATTATATTTTTCATTTCGCCGGCTTTTTAATTTAATTTATATTTCATTCGAAAACATCGCTTACTCTTTCGCTTACCTAGGAATTTTCCGCGAAGCGACGAATTATGAATACAATATTACCAACGTTTCCGCATTATTTGTTGATAAAGTTGCCTAAGCTGTTCGCCGTAACGAAGGCCACCTTCAGCGTTAATAATATTACATACTCTGTTCGCCGTGAATATTAAACCCATTAAAATTTCAGATTAAGGAAACACTGTTGCAAAGGCACAGACATCAACACGAGAGAAGAAAAGATAATAATATGTCTAAGTTACCCATTATACGCTCGTTAGCAGAGATAGGCAAAAGCCATTCATCATCGAAGAGTAAGTCGATACACGCTTGATAAAATTAACGCGAAAATTCATCTTCAATTCGATAACTATTATACGAAGCGAAAATCCATTGAACTCGCCTTTTAAATTATTAACTCGCTCAAATCACGTGCATTATTATTCGCTATAGGGCAAAAACGAGAGTTGTGAACTTATCTCGAAAGATATTCTAAATTTATATTGCACTATGATTTTTCATTGTAATCGATTTGTACGTAATTCTACGTATATCGCAGCTTAATTCGTGGCGCACTTTTTGCTTCAAAAAGCAAATATACGGGATGTTTCGCAATACGTGGTATTCCTTTTGTGTGATAAATGAACAACTTTTATGTAAAGTGAAAAGTAATGATATTTGCCTACTCAGAATTTTGAACAAACTGAGATATAGCGCTTTGAAATGAAAAAATTTCCTTCGGACAAAGATCTACTCTGAAAATTAATCATTTTCAAAAATTATAAAATTTTTAGGTCTTTTTGTCTTTTAATATCAATTAATCTTTATAAAATCTGATGATCTATTGACGATAGGCATGTCCACTTCGTGTCAACGTGTAGAATCTGTGATGCAATATTTTCAGGCATTTTTTATTTTATTTAAATTTACCATCTGCAAAAGTGTGAGTAATGAGCATTCTTATTTATTTAGCAATTTTTTAAGAGCGTATTTGATGGGGAATTTTTGAAGCAGTATATTTCGACCCCTTCAATATTTTGAGTAGGAAAATATCATTGCTTGTACTCCATGATAGTTGACTGTTTACAACACCTAGGGAGCAAGATGTGTCGCGAAGCACCCTGTATGTTTTTTTGTATATGCAGTATAATATGGCAAAAAACTAATTATGTTTATACGATTACAAATAAGCAATTAATCAACATAATGCTTTAATTAACTAGCGCCAAAAAAGTCACAAAATTATTAAAAAATCTATTTCCAGTATTTATCGCATTTTTATTAAAACTCCAAGCACCTAACATTATCGCACGAATATTTGCTTTTTGCAGTGGAAGAGACACATTCAGCGCCTACACTGGTGCCTGTTCAAAGTCTTGGAAGATTTTTAACGCCTTCGTCTACTGGTAGGGTATATAATTGGCTATTCGCTAATATATGCGTATACCTAGATGTTGAAGTATCTATGATAAATGTAAAATCGTCTAATCGTTTAGTATACCGTAAGCTTAATTAGAGAAAAAAATATGAAATTTCACCTATAGAATTTACTAATTTCACGCGACCACAGTAAGAGAAAAAAAAGATCAAAATATTATTTCAATCATGTGTAATAATGTTTCCTGCAGATTTTCAAAGTAGGAGAAGTAGTACATGGCATGGTAGAAGAAAGACCTATAAAGGTATAGTAAGTTGAAAAAAAAAATTGTAGAAAAATGCTGATGCCTGTGTAGTTACCTACGTTGTTGTCTCATTGGTACCGTATACCATGTTCTACTTTATCGTCCTATGTTTTCGTTCAGCTTAGAATATTATGTACAGTTGTACAGCTGGTAGTTTACTGCGTGAAGTAGATCACATTGTCGATTTATCTTTCAAGGAAATTATTGGTTTACGAACATATTGGATTTAAAGGTGAAGTAAACTGAAATATAATGAGAAAAGGGTGTTTGACGGGTACTTCAAATATAGATACAACCAGGTATCACTCATGGGTGACAGTTTTTAGGTTGTTAGCATGTCCGTATTACAATTTGAGAAACTCCAAAAAACAACCTATTTTCAGCAATAATATTGATCTTTGGTGTTAAATTTTTTTTCCAAATTTTTTTATTTTATATTTTTTTATTTTTTATTTTCGCCGATACTTTTTTCTATATTTATGCAATTTTGTTTTACTTGAAGGAGAGGGGATATGAAAGTTTCTTTCAGTTTACACTAAAGCTGAAAATAATTATACGAGCAAATAAACACGAACTGCCATTCATGCCACCATTAATGAAAAGCTTTATGTTACCGCATAGTCTGTTCTCAAAATTAAAGAGCTTGGTGAAATGTGGAGTTATTTACGTGGAAATTGAATTAAATAGGTTGCGCATGATGAGTACATAGAAAAAGGTTATGCGCAAAAATCTCTTATTTGTGAATATGACGAAAGAACTGATAACAATGAATAGTTTACAATTAAATGAAATTTATACTGTAGTTTATTTCACTGTTTGCTTAAGAATAGAATATTATTGCATATCACTTTTTTTATGGTAGGTACTCTTTGAGTATTATCATTCATATAATATTTGTAATTTTTAAAATGTTGACAAAATTTTTTGTTAAATTACTTCCTCACTATTTTTCATTCTCTTTTAATCAACAACCAATTAGATATAACATATTGGTAACACTGATTTCTGTTTTCATTACCAATGACAATCAGGGCTGTAATAACGGATCGTGTTTCGTTCCGTTCCCCTTACGTTACGTTTCAACTGTGGAGGTTCCGTTACATTCCGTTAGGTTTCGCTCCGTTACATTCCATTCTATTCTTTACCCTTTTTCAATTCGAGTTGAGAAAGTTGTAAGTTTGAGTTTCATCTTTTTTTATTATTATTATTTTTTTTTATTGATGTTAGACAAATAATCAAATTTCAATTTCACATAAAAAAATGCATATTGCACTGGACTTGCAAAGTATTAGGAACAAATTTGCCAGCATTCAAATCCCAAAAAATGAAAACAATATAAAATAACGGAACACTAACAAAATTGATCCGTTACGTTCCGTTACATTCAGTTCTCAAAAATTTCGTTCCATTACGTTCCATTCTGTTCTGTTACTGAAATTAATAAATTCCCGTTACGTTACGTTACCGTAAAGAATTTGTTGCTTTGTTTGTAGACAGGGCTGTAATAACGGAACGCAATGTAACGGAACGTAACGTAACGGAACGAAATCTTTGAGAACTGAACGTAACGAAACGTAACAGATCAATTTTGTTAGTGTTCCATTATTTTACATTGTTTTCATTTTTTGAAATTTGAATACTGGCAAAATTGTTCCTATCTTGCAAGTCTAGTGCAATGTGCATTTTTTGATGTGAAATTGAAATCTGATCATTTTGAATTGACTTCTAAACCTAGTACCGTAGTAGAATTGTGAATTTGTGAAAAGCAGGAGTTGGTAACTCGATCGTTGACCGTTAACTGTTAACCGGTAAGTGACTGAGTATTTTTGCCCTGACTGTAACCTAAACTGATTGAGTTTCTGAAAGGCTCTAACTAACTTCAACTTGAAATGACTCAAACGTTTTCAAATTTGTAAACTGACTTGAACCAATAATTTAGTAATCAATAATCAATCAGTCCTCAGAGAAAAAAAATGACAAAACTGCTCAGTGCATTGTCGTTGATTCATACAATGTGAGTCATTTTGTGTTATTTGCAACTTTCATTGATTGTTTAAATGTTTATGTTTGATTTTTAATTTTATTTAAATAATTTTAAATTTTTCATCAATAAAAAAAAAAAATTTTAAACAAGACGAGACTCTCAACTCATAACTTATATCAACTCGAACAAAAAAAGAAGTAAAGAACAGAATGGAGTGGAACGGAACGGAATGTAACGTAATGGAACGTAACAGAACATCAAAAGTTGGAACGTTACGTAATGGTAACGTGATGGTATGATTCAGGAACGGATACTGGAACGGGAATGGAACGGGGAAGGAACCCAACACGATCCGTTATTACAGCCCTGCTTGTAGGTGGTTCAATCGGACTCACAGTAGGTATAAACAACACCATTTAAATATATAGATTATAGGTATACCGGGTGATTACTTGATTCGAGCACCCCAAGCACAAAAATCTTTCCCTGATAGAAATAAATTATATATTCGAATGATGTTAGCAAGAATAAATAGCATAAATAATATTTATTTAATGCTTAAAAGCGTTTATCAATGAAATGCAAAATTTTAGTTTATACTTTCGTTGTCAAAAATGCATTTATGTTTTGAATTTTTTCATATTTCAGCTAATTTTTTCGCTTGGGTGCTCGAATCAAGTAGTTAAGCGGTATATATATATATCTATCTTTTGGAATAAGAAGGCTTCAGATGGGCCTATCAATGTAAAGAATATGGTATAAATCATATAGACATAAAATTTTTCATTAATGGTAAGCCTGGTTATATCCAAATCTCTCAGTGCTCTCAGTGATCTTCAGAAACACCCTGAGCCATTTTCAACGGTGTGAAAAAGCTTTCACTCGTTCTACCTATTTTGCACGTGAAACAAATAACACCTAAATCTATGATGTGTCTCAATTTTCACATTTCTTCGATTTTCTTTCACTGATTTCCGTATTTAATATTGGATACCTATTGCTGAATGAACACTAAATAAGCTGTTTCTTCTTTATATCTGTACTTCGTATTGTAATTACCTACCCTAAAATATGTTTAGGTACGTTCTTGTATATTCAGCTTTATTTCATAAGGATAAAATTCGACTATTATCCTTGAAATAATTCTTTATAATACCTTTTAAATTTATTCTTCATCAATTACTATTTCTGTATATCATTTCTTCAACCTATAATTATGTGATACTATTGAGTATTAAATTCAAATTGCATAATAACCTAATACCTGGTAGATAGAGAATTAAGTATATTTGGATAGATAGGTAGATAATAGATATGCAAGTGTGAATGATTTATCTCCGAGTAATTCTCTAATTAGGTACGCTGTAAATGTTTCGTATTCTTTGAATCTATTAAATCACGTACGTGTTAAAAGTGTTTCTTCTTCGATAATATACTAACTCATCAATCTAAGTTATTCTTCATCAAAAATAAATACCAATTTTGAATTTTTTCTAGGTGCCGTTAGCACAACAGAAAATGAAAGAACTGGGTATTTAGGAATGCCTAGAATCCAAAGTTATGGTGATCTCAATCCAGATCATAAAGTAAGTCGTAATACCTCCATACACATAGGAATACTTAAGGTATTGGTAACAAGATACATTTGAGATGAATTTATTCACAGGGTAATACCCACTTCATGCGCAAAATACCTCCGGGCGCGGAAGCTTCTAGTATATTAGTTGGACAAGTGGATTTCCTGGAGAAGCCGATTTCTGCATTCGTTCGACTCGCGGAAGCAGTATTCCTGAGCGATTTAACAGAAGTGCCCATTCCGTCTCGTTTCATTTATATATTATTAGGACCCAAGGTACTTACATAGATACAATATAGAATTCATAGAGAAACTATACTTTACAATATATTTAACATTTCAAACTCTCGTAGGGATTAGATTATCACGAAGTTGGTCGCTCAATGGCTACGTTAATGTCAGACGAAGTTTTTCACGAGGTTGCTTACAAGGCTCGAAATCGCAACCATTTACTGGCGGCAATTGACGAGTTTTTAGATGCGGTTACTGTACTTCCTCCTGGCGAATGGGATCCGTCCATCAGAATCGAACCTCCGGCCGCTATTCCTCTTGTAAGTTAATCCTCATTTCGGAATTATCTTCGGTATTAAGCGTCGAAATAATTAACAATTTGTGTATAATAGGATGTAAGAAAAAGACATTCGGAAAAAATCAAAGAAGATTTGGATAACGAAGTGGATGAACAAAAACTACGAGAAGAATCTGGTCTGTCGAGAACTGGCGTATTATTCGGTGGTTTGATAAACGACGTGAAGAGAAAACTACCATGGTGAAAACTCATGATAATTTCCTTTAGAGAAATATTAAACTATACTTTTTACTCATACTAGATTCTTATTAGGTACAAATCTGATTTCACCGATGCTTTAGCCTTGCAGTGTGTCGCTTCTTGGATATTTTTATATTTTGCTTGTCTCTCGCCAATTATTACTTTCGGAGGCTTGTTGAGCGATGCTACTCATAAAAATATGGCCGCTATGGAATCGCTGGTGTCCGGATTCGTATGCGGTATCGGTTACGGATTGTTTTCCGGACAGCCATTGACTATTCTTGGATCTACTGGTCCGGTTTTGGTTTTTGAGCAAATTGTTTATGATTTCTGCGCGTAAGTGAATCATATTGATGCTTTATTATTGCCATATTGGATGAAATTAATTCGCTTAATTTTTCAGCGAACGGAGATGGAATTATTTATCATTTAGGTTGTGGATCGGAATTTGGGTCGGTATTATATTGCTGATTTTAGTAGCTACCGATGCCAGCGCATTTGTTTGTTACATTACAAGATTTACCGAAGAAAATTTTGCTACACTTATTGCATTTATTTTTATTTATAAGGTAATGAAAATGAAGACTTCGTTTGCGTTTAATCGTCATTTCTGGGTGGAGAACTTTTAATGACTTTAATGTGTAGAGGATGCTTCCAAAATTTTAATAAGTGATCATGTTGCCAAAGGTAATGGTTCTCAACTTTTTGAAGAGAGGTCAAAAGCGTGAAAATGCTTTTTTTAATATCTCGGTTTCTTATGCTCATGCATGAAAAAAGCACAAGCTCAATTCAAAATTTAAAAGGATCAAATTTTCTACAGAAAACATTTTATTTATTTATAAAGATTCTACTACTGTGCACAAAAAATTTCAGCCTTTTACGTCAATTTTCATAATTCCTACAATATGCTCAAATTTTGAAAAATTTGGATTTATTCAAAAATTTTCAAAATAAATATTTTTCTGAGATAAGTGATTTTTTAAGGCGAAGTATTTATATTTTTTCTCCTTGATCACAAAAAAAAAATTATGATATAATTCTTTTCTAAATTTGTGGGTTTCTGAACTATATTTTGTAATATTGCTAGTGAAACATCAATTCATCATTATATAACATATCAGCTTAGTTAAATGCAAGCTACAGGTTATAAAATGAAGAGAATTTCTTCTCTGAGTGGTTCTCAAAATGCCAAAACATATTATATAGTAATCAGATTATACTGATGAATTAATACTTCATAAGCGATATCATAAAATAAAGCAAAAAATCGTAAAATTTGACGTACAGCAAAATTTAAAAATATTTGGGAGCCCTTAATATGGTGAAAAATTATATTTTTTTTGTATTTAGGTAGATAATATACAAACATATACATTACACAAAAAAAATTTTAATTTTTTTTTTTTTTTTTTTGAAAAAATTAAAATACTTCAAATTCTAAACTTGTTATGGCGATGCTGAATATTGACTTGAAGTTCTAAATTTATTGAGTATACTATTTGGGATTTTTGGAAACTTGTCTCGATCCCCCATTATTGATTTTGGAGAAAAAAAATTAATTTATCCTAACTATCAGCCAGATCGGCATCTGGCACTTGGTGAGGTTCCCTTGTAAGACCACCAAAAAGTAGTTACACGAGCAAATTATTTTTAATAATCCTATTCCACCCTTTAATGATCTGACTCGGTCATATTCATTCGTACATTGTACGTTGAAATCACATATGCCCAGTTCTCTCCCCCCCACCCACCACCTGTGTATATTTTTTACGTTGAAAGAATAACTATCACTCTAATCAAAAATTCTATGGAACCCTTTCCCACAGAAAATTTAACACTCTTCGATTCTATTCTGTATTATTTTTCATCTGCAATGCATAGAACCCGAGATATTTGAAAAAAAAAACAACATAAAAAGTCATGATTACTCATCTTGGTTACATCAACATCACTGTTTTAATTTGTGAAGAATTCTTTGTACATTAATAAAAACATCAAAGTTTCCTACCACGAAAAGCCATAATGACTCGAGCAAATATTGATGGAAATTTTGAATTAGATTATTTGATGCATTGATAATTTTAAATCGAATCATAATCCTTTAGGCTATCGAAAATGTCGCATCCATTGGTAAAAAGTATCCTATAAATTCGCATCACGGCGATCATACAGCTGAGTGTCTGTGCTTTCCACCAGAAGACTCTCAGTTCTTACCAGATATCGCGGAAACAGTCAACTGGACCTCATTAGATAAAGATGCTTGCAAGTCTTGGAATGGGACATGGTCTGGACAGACATGTGATTCGCCCACTTACGTTCCGGATGTCTTCCTGATGTCGATTATTTTATTCCTCGGAACATTTATCATTTCTGTCCAACTGAAGGATTTCAAAAATGCTTTGTTTTTCCCATCCAAGGTAAAATCATCGTTGTAAATTTAACATACAAGTAGTACAGTTTGAGGTTAAATTTAATTTCCTCGTAGGTGCGCCAGTTTATTAGCGATTTTGCGGTCATCATAGCTATTTTCAGTATGTCTATTATGGATTATATGGTCGGGGTGAAAACTCCGAAATTAGAAGTAAATTTTTCAATTTTCCCGTTTCGCTAATAATTTAATGAAAACTTTTTAACGATCATTTTGTAAATATATAGGTTCCTCGCGAATTCAAACCAACCTCTCCTACCCGAGGTTGGCTTATACCTCCTTTTAATTCTAATCCTATATGGACAGCTCCACTCGCTATACTCCCCGCTCTTCTTGGAACGATATTAATATTCATGGATCAGCAAATTACAGCTGTTATTGTGAATAGGAAAGAAAACAAATTAAAAGTAAATTTCTTCTTCGCAGGTATTCGGTAATTACCTATTATTACATAACAGTTTGACATTATGATGTTTTATTTTGCAGAAAGGCTGTGGATATCATTTAGATTTATTTGTATTGTCTTTACTTATAATTATATGCTCTGTGATGGGAATTCCATGGTTCGTAGCTGCTACTGTGTTATCGATAAATCATGTAAACTCGTTGAAATTAGAATCGGAGTGCGCAGCACCAGGAGAGAAACCGCAGTTCTTAGGCGTTAGGTGTGCCACTTTTGTTGAAATAAAATTAATTTTTTTTTAAGCAATTAGGTAAGCTTCTCTATTATTTTTATCATTTTATTTTATTTTATTTTTTTATAGAGAACAAAGAATGACCCATGTATTAATATTTACGATGATCGGTTTGTCTGTTTTGATTACACCTTTATTACGTCACATTCCAATGCCAGTACTTTATGGAGTATTTTTATACATGGGGGTAGCTTCCTTGAAAGGGCTACAATTTTTCGATCGAATGTTAATTATATTTATGCCGGTGAAATATCAACCTGATCATATGTTCCTAAGACAGGTAATTGATAATTTCTTTGCTGGTCATCTGAGATTAATTTTGCTAATTTTATATTATTATTACTTTTTTAAATCTTAATTTAGGTACCGCTGAAAAGAGTTCATTTATTTACTGCTATTCAGTTGGTCTGTCTAATAATACTGTGGGTGATTAAATCGTTTAAACCTACGTCAATTCTATTTCCTTTAATGGTAAGCAAGAATAATGTATAATACGTATGTTCCTGTCTTATGAAAATGTAACTATCAAGGGAGGTACAATTCTCTCTATAAAATTAATATAATTTTTTTTTTATGTTTTGTAGTTAGTTGTAATGATAGGATTACGCAAAGCATTAGACTGGGTATTCACTCAAAGAGAATTAAAAATATTGGATGACATAATGCCCGAAACCATAAAACGAAACGAAGAAGAACTGCGTTTAGGGGATGCGGTAAGCTTCCCTGCGTTCGCCTTGTATATTTTCATGGTGACATAATAGTCCTATAAATTTACGCGATGAATTTTTATAGGAAGAAAAACCTATCGACTTCGCCCCATCTTCGGGAAACCTTCAAATTCCGTTGGTTAACGGTAACATTATGAAAATTCCCTTGTCGTCGATCAATATTTCGGAAGAGGTAAACAAAACTGGTATATGGAAGCAAGTGAATTATGAAAATGGTAAAAACGACCGTAAAGGGATGCAAGGCAATGTGACAGTGTAATAATATTTATCTGAATATTGTTCTCGAGATTAAAGTAGAAAATCGATACCATAATGTAATTAAATTGCAGAAAAATGCCAAAGAAATCGTATTATAAAAAGGATGTAATCAGTGAAGACGAAAAACATCAGCTTTCCACCATGACCGAAGAAGAGGAAGACGAAGGCCTAACAATAAAGGTGGGGACTATCCCCCCTACACCTCCTAACATCAGTCCTACACGGCATTAGTTACATAAACACATTATTGTAAGTAGGCTAATCACATGCCCAGTATCGCAAGCTCGAGCTTCATCTGTTCCTTCATAATCTATCTTATAGTAATTTTATTTTAATTTTTTTAATTTCATTTCTTCAATCTTCATGATTACTATCCAGTAAAAAGATATTAGGAATTCAACACTTAGTTGTCTCGGTATGGTGGTTTACTTTGAAAATAACACCTTGCGGTTAGCTGATTTGTTTATGATGAAATTCGTTTTTAAAAAAGCTTTTTGATATTATATGTCATGATATGTGCAACCTTTGCAAGAAATGTTTGAATACATGTGCTTTGAAGTATAAGCATACGCATATTTAACAAAAAATTGCATGTTTACCATACCTACATATTAGCCACTTGTTCACTACAACCATGCATCTATCAACAATTATGCTTGAACACAATCCAAATTGAAATTTTTTCTTCTAGTTTTTAAATTTTACCTATGTATTTCACTATTTATCTGTGTTAAAATACCTATACTTGTTTTATGTTTTGCAAAAATTCCATTCGATTGGCTTTTGGTGGCTTTTTTCTACATTTTTCTAAACATCTCATTTTTAAACATTTATACCCATTTTTCGTTTTATGCATGTTTTTACACAAACAATACAGTTATCGAGCCCACTTTATAGGTATGTATGATATAAAATCAAATGTGATTAAATTAGTTTGAACTAGA
The DNA here is from genome assembly GCA_009761765.1 of Phenacoccus solenopsis. NCBI lineage: Eukaryota > Metazoa > Arthropoda > Insecta > Hemiptera > Pseudococcidae > Phenacoccus > Phenacoccus solenopsis. Next base: position 35,886,062 of record CM019753.1, read on the forward strand.
TTTTGAAAATCCCTTTTTTGTAGCGTGTACGTTTATTTTCATGTTTTTTTCAGATAAAACCCGATTATAAGACAGTCACCACTTACATCTTTAATGGTTCAAAATGCGATGATGAAACGTCAGTTTGAACAAACAAGTTGATAAGTTCTGTTTAACAAATTCGCCAGGATGAAATTCAGCGAGCTTCATGCTTGCACTTTACTTTTTTAGCACATTAGAGGAGAACGAACTTACCTGATAACGCAATAAAAGTATCGGTGAATGCTGCCGATGTGTTTTTGTACCGAATGTATAGATTTTCTTGTGTTGAAAAATGGCTTCATTTTTTGTAACTGAAACTGAAAACACTATGCTTGTTCATAAAATTATTTGAATAGATAGATTTATATACATTATTGTTATAAATTTGGAAAATTTCAATGTTTACAAATGTTTGTTATTTTGTAATTAATGTTTTGTGTGTTTGTAGTAAAAAAAAATGAAACAAATAAATGCGTAAAATTGGTTTATTTTAATTTGGAAACGAAATTTGCGAATAAAAATACCTTATTCAAATTAGCATATCTTGCCCACTACAGATTTTTGAATTGGTAGGCCATCATACATGTGTGTAAATGTGTAATATAATATTTCAATAATCCTATTCTCGTTACAATCAGTAATCATCGTAGGTGTACCCACTGTATGTTCAGTTTGACGTTTTCGAAAATTATTGACAAGACCACCTAATACTAAAAATAAGCTATGAGCTACACGCTCACTACAAGAGGGTTTATGCCTAGAGGTGTTCCCGCTTACGAAAAATGTGAGCGCGAAAGTTCAAACAAAGTCTGAACATACTACATTTTTCCTTTAAGTAAAAAATAAGTATGTGTATGTCCAGATTTTGCTTATACCGTGCGACCTTTTATAACTTCAAGTCTACGTTACTCACAATTTTCAGAGGCACCAATTAACAGACGATCAACTATCACGTGATAAAAAAAATATATATTATTGGATGCTCCGTTCTGATCCCGAGGTGGTCATTATGACTGGTCATGACTCATGACGTCACGAGTTATCTTGTTATCACAAAACTGAATAATATTATCAGTTATCAAAATTGAAATTTTTTAACACGTTGAAAATTTTCTATCGATCAGATTATTTTTAGTTTTAAATCATGGAAACAGATATTTTCTCTGAATTCAAGAAAAGAATATCAGAACACCTAGAGTCTATAGATGAATTAAAATTTAACTCAACAGCGATCAAAATATCTAACCGTTCCCTTAAAGGTGACTTTTCAATATTCACAAACTTGAAACTGAATAACGTTCGTATTTGGGAGCATAATTTTTTTGAATTCGGAAGAATAAACTTGCTAATTATTTTTTAAACTATTTTCAATTTAGAATATCCTGGAAAACTTGAAGGAAGTGAGTAAGAAATGGAGTCTACCAATACATCAAATAAGTCTTCAAAATAACACAATTTTGATATCATTGGATAGAAATGTGGCTTTTTCTACCTGTATCAAAACAGTCCTTTCATCATTCAAATTTGGCAGTAGTCTACGATTCGCAGGAAAAGTACGTCCCCTCTGAAAATAAACTCCGTTCATCATATCTTCGAATTCATTTCAGCTGTGTGTTTCAGAAAATTGTTTTCATCCATGAAAAAGATGACTTATCCGAAGATTTCACCAGTAAAAGAATTCAGTTATTATCAGAGGTCGCCAAAAATTTATCATCATTTGTAGGTTTCGAAGTCTTTGATCATGACTGTGACGAGTTCGTCAAAAAAATTTATTTCACTCATAAATCGAACTTTATCAAAAATAATGATCATGGTCGAACAGTTTTATGCGGAGTAGTCCAAGATTTTCAGACCAAAGTCAAAGCATCTACGGTTACCGTATCTGAATATAAAATGTAATTATTATTTACAAAAACATATTCTATGGAGAAAAATTATTCAACATTGTGATGATTCCTTCTTGCATTTCTAGCATGAAAAATGAATTGATCATTATGGAGATGAAGGAACGTGATAAAGTTTTGGAAAATGTTACCGACTTATTAACCGATGCTGTTTTAAAATTCAACTTATTACACGTCAAAACAAACAGTCCAGTGGTGATCAATTTTAATTCGCGGAGTTTGGAAGGATCTGATGGTAAATCTGAGTGTAATGTATGGTAGATATTGACTGTTTCGCTCATGTAATAATGTAACTAAATTTTTCATTCAAGGGGCAGCCATTTTCATTTTGTACAACTACTCCAGATTGAATGCTATCCTTCACGAATTCGAAGACAGAGTTTCAAAACGATATTACCCTCCTTTACCTCCAATAGATAGCATAGATTTTAGTTCTCTAAGAGAAGAAGTACGACAAATAAGACTGTTTTAATATAGTTTGTGAGAACTGCTCACAAAAAAGCTTCATTTTTCAGAAAGAATGGTGTATTATATTCAACTACGTGCTCAGATTCCCCAGTATTATTGTCAGCTGTGTAGAAAACATTGAAGCGGGAAAATTTCTTCCCCACTTATTGTGTAATTTCTTACATGACATGGCTCGTGTTTTAAGCTCTTACTATCGAAGTACAAGAGTATTGTTGGTGAGTTATCGAATTTTGAAGAATCATGTACGATTAAAAACCTAAATTAAATAGTATCTATGTTGACTTCGCTTTAATATTTGCAGTTAAATCGTCCACAGATACTTCCTTTGATTTTCGCCAGAATATATTTTATAAAAGCAGTTCATCAAGTATTTAATAACGGCTTAAAATTACTGAGCATTCAACCTAGTCCGGCTGTGTAAGAATGTGTAATGCATGTTATGATTGAAGATAAGGTGTGAACATTTTGTGATAAATTTTTAATAAAGATTTCTTTCAGTTTTCTTGTAGCTGGTTTTTATTCTAGTCTCATGAAGAAAATTGATTAACTTTCTTGATAATAACATCTGGTATGCTAAATTCGCTACTTTTATACACGATCGTTGATGAATTTGTTATGAAATAAGTAGGGTCATTATTCAAGTTACTACATGCATGTTACGTAACTGTATAACATTCTACATGATGATAGGCGTGTCAATTATAAGTAGTACCGCAAAATGGTAGCTTAAAAGAGTTTTAGAAAATAATCGGTCTCTTCATTTCATGAAAATCTAATTTAAATATCATAATGAAATAACATATATATCATAAAAACATAGTTTGATTTAAAATTGAGGGAGGGGGCATTTGACGATGGTATAGCCATACGTTTGCCATATGGATATTTTATTTCAAATTCTCGCTTTAAGATATGTAAGCTTATTAGCAATTTAGTAATATTCATTAATAACGATGAAATGTAATATCCATATAAATTATGAATTTGCAAAGGTTCAAGCACATTGATTAAAAACATGAAATTGATTATTGGTTTAATTTAATGCACGAATACATTTATCAAACAATGATATTAAGGTTAGGAAGGAATTCTTCATTTTAGATATCACAAACATGAAAAGTACACATATATATTCTATATATTAACAAATTCAACTGCTTATATTCGATGCGATCCCCAAATTAAGAAAAATGATAATAAACAAATAAATAAAATCTAAATTATTAGGAAAAACGAAAGAAATATCAACATGAAAATATGTAACAAAAGAATGTGTACGTTCCTTTACAATATTACGGAAGTATCCCATATTTTGATGATTCGGTCTTGACCAACTGTGAGTAGCTTCTTCTTTGGTTCATCGAGATCCATGTGAACTATACTGTGCTTGGCGTCATGGAACGAAGCCAAAGATGTTAAACTACAAATATAACATATCGTGAAAAACCTAACGGCAAAATGTTCAATTTGAAAATGCGAAGCTTATTCAACATACTCAGCTTCTTTCAGATGAACGTTGCAATGGTCGCAAACTCGAACTGGCGATTCAAAACCCATGACTGGAATGACTGAACGATTCTCACTGCATTTATCGCATACAGCACGTCCGCATCCACGGCAATGATGTTGACGTAAACCAAACTGCTTCTGATCCATCATGGCTCGCACGTTCCAGAAGAAAGGTCGACTGCAGAGCTGACAAGTATCGGATTCTACCCACGATGGGGTCTGAAAAAAATTTCTCGAATGAGTAATTCATACAATGTAGTAGTGTTGAGTATAGTGATAAACAATAAAAAAGTATACCTCTTCTCTCCTCACGCGCATATCCCAAAATATGATGACACTGTCTTCACCACCTGATATCAATATGCGTTTTTGAGGTGCATAACAAATTGCTGTTACCTTGTTCCTAAATCAAACACTGATTCAACTTTTATGTACAAACAAATAAAATAAAAGGATGAAATGAAAAGCATTACTTATGCCCTTGTAATTCATAAGCAGTCCCTTGTCGACCACCGATATCCCATGCTACCACCGATTGATCGAAACTTCCGGAAAATAACTGCCGACTACTGATATCCCATGTTAAAGTGCGAATACTGCCAGAGTGTCCCTTCAGCGTGGTTATAACTTTGATACCAATATTATCCAATTTTAGCATGGTTATTTGACCGGAGTAATCGCCAATGAAACCATGATTTGATTCCGAATCGAAACTAAGTAAATAATTAAGAAAATACTTCTGTCTCAGGTACACTAGGCTTTTAAATGATTTCGGTTAAATGAATAAATGTTGTTGAAAAGGATACGCTAAAGCAGTACACCATGCGTTGGAAATATAACTATTGATAGGTTTACCAGTCTGACAATTATAATATTGAAGTACTTTATCACGACCTATACTGATGACCCAATCAGACTTGGCATTATAATATACTGCTGTGACTCGAGATTGATGGGCTTGTATATCCCTTAGTTGAGTTAGACGATTGAAATCATCTGATACATTAAATTCCTAAAACATGTCTCAAAGTTAATGTCATTATTGTACATTTAAATCGAAATACGAATAAAAACACTCACAACAATGATACCACTTTCCAAACCAACGAATAGGTGTCTAGTTTCACTGTAATAGTAGAGGCAAGTGGCGGCTGAATTTAAATAAGTACAAATGCTAGGCCAATATTGGCCTGAATCTCGTTTCAACCATACTCGAACAGTTCTGAAAGAGAATTATTAAGTTGAAATTAATTTTGACACCAATTATGCATCAGCGAAAGTATAAGAAAAAGATATACAAACTTGTCATTTGAAACACTTATGACTCCTTCAACGCCAGGAATTAGAATTGCTTGATTTATATCATCGCTGCATCCTTCTAGTTTGGCTATCAGAACCAGTTTCTTATTGGAGAATTGTCTGTCATTTCCAGATCCTGAACTACTACCAGGATTGATTAAAGCAGCCATTGTTTCTAATTAAACGTACACATAATCAAATAAATGTCAAATATAGAATTTAGCTGATAAAGCAACTTCCGTTCGTTTTATAATAACATTTCTAGAATTGGTGAAATTTAAAGCAACGTATAACTGATAACAGAGAATTACTGAGCCACAACCACAATCAAAACAATCATTATAGTTCGACTGTTGACGTTGAAGATAAAAAGACTATTTCGTTATTCCGCACAATATCGGTTTCGTGTTAAACAACTGAAAATAACGACAAGCGATAGGTAATTGACTAACAATGTAAAAATAATTTCTTATTTTACTTCACCGGAAAATTTTCTAGGCTCATAAATAATAATAAGAGTTGACTCAACAGTGTTTCATGGAATTACGCCGTTTTGTTTTCTTATAACAAATTATTTGCACTTATCAATGAAGCAGCACTGAAAATGTAAATATAATTGTCATTAGTAGAATAATTTTCATCATACAGTTATCAACCAATAAAAATTGTATGTTTATTAAGAAAAACTCATTTTTCACAGTGTTGCCAAAATACGTAATCTGAGAGAAATCAAATTTACAAACGAACATTACACTGGTAGAGATAGATATGATAACGTGGTTGATGAAATTTCATCATTTTATTGTCTTCGTTATTAACTTCATCGTTGTGGTCTAATGTTTCGTACGCAAAATGGTTTAACGTGTAACTTGTAACGTCAACATCGTAGTATGGAGCCTACAACAGAAGATTTAGCCCAAAAAATGAACGGTGTGGAGATCGATAACGAAGATATCGTTAACCCTTGGGAAGTGTCAAGTTCATCACCTACAGGAGTGGATTATGATAAACTAATAAGTAAGTGTTGCAATATTACATTCGAAGAAATCCTTTTTACACGTTTTCAAATCTAATCTTTATCTCTCTCTTCAGAACGGTTCGGTTCGTCTAAGGTAGACGATGAGTTGATAGCTCGTTTTGAAAAAGTAACCGGTCACAAAGCACACCATTTGCTCAGGAGAAAGATATTCTTTTCTCATCGGGATTTGCATAATATACTTAACGCTCACGAGCAAGGCAAACCATTTTATCTGTATACTGGCAGGGGACCTTCTTCTCAAGCCTTGCACGTGGGGCATTTGATACCTTTCATTTTTACGAAGTTTGTAGTTCGAAGATTAAGGTCATTAAAAGTATAAATTATGCAGAAATCATGAATGTATTTTTTTCTCATTAGATGGTTGCAAGATGTCTTTGATGTACCTTTAATTATTCAGTTGACTGATGATGAGAAATTTCTCTGGAAAGATTTAAAGCTGGAGGATGCCAACAAATTGGCGTATCAAAATGCCAAAGATATCATTGCTTGCGGATTCAACCCAGATAAAACCTTTATTTTTTCAGATTTCGATTTTATTGGGTGAGTGAATTTGATAAGCCTGTGTAGTTAATTTCTATTGCGTTTTAAATTCTACAGCGGTCAATTTTTTGCTTTTATTTATCTACGAATTGTATGAAAAGTAATGAAAAAATCTTCGGCATTTGTTAAAAGTATTTTCATTTTCCAGGCAATGTCCAGCATTTTATCGTAATATTGTCAAAATTCAGAAATGTATCACATATAATCAAGTCAAAGGTATATTTGGTTTTACCGATAGTGATGCTATAGGAAAAATAAGTTTCCCTGCCATTCAAGCTGCTCCAGCTTTATCCTCGTCTTTTCCCTTCATCTTTGGGGAAGGTAAAGCAGCGGCCAAAGTTCCTTGTTTAATTCCCTGTGCAATTGATCAAGTGAGTCGACTCAAGTGTGTGTTTTCTCACTACATTGTAGAATCGCATTGGTGACGTATTTTCATTTTTTAGGACCCATACTTTAGAATGACAAGAGACGTCACACCCAGGCTTGGTTGTGTGAAGCCAGCATTAATACACTCAGTATTTTTCCCTGCCCTTCAAGGAGCCTCCACCAAAATGTCAGCTAGTGATAATAATTCGGCGATTTTCCTAACCGATACACCTAAACAAATAGCTAACAAAGTAAAAACTCGTAATTATACATTTTTTGTTATTCTTGAACTTTTATTTACACTACCTTTGTTTAGGTGAATAAATATGCATTTTCTGGTGGTCAAGCCACCATCGAAGAACATAGAGCAAAGGGTGGTGACTGTTCTGTCGACGTTTCGTTTCAATATCTTAAATTTTTCATGGAAGATGACGAGACATTAGCGGAAGTAGGAAAGGTAAAAGAGCTTTTTGAAACAATCGTCGTTTAAAATAAGTTGCATTTTTAATTTACATTTAATTTTATAATTTTTTTAGAAATATTCAAGCGGTGAAATGCTAACTGGCGAATTGAAAAAAATTCTTATAAATTTATTACAACCAATTATACTCGACCATCAAAAACGTAAAGAAAAAGTAAGCGATGAGGTCGTAAAAATTTTCATGACACCACGTCCGCTAAAATGAACCATGCACTTGTTCCCATATTTCAGTATATGTTTATTGATATCCGCAGTTTAAAGTTCGTTTCGGGAACATTCATATTCTTACTGAGTTCCTTCATTGCCCTAATTTGTGGTTTCACGCAAACGCTGCGATGTTATTAATTTATTTTTGTTGTAAGCGTAATCTTACAAATCACACAGTATTGTATTTTAATTTTTTTTTCTTTTGTACTTGAAAGCAATGCTTCTATGAAAAAGTATTGACCTTCGTTTCAAACGTTTTATTTCTGTTTATGGAATTTTGAAGATATGTACTATGCGAACTGTAAATTTCTCACACATTGGTAAAGTGTATTGTACTTCTTGAATAAAAAAAAAAACGTTGATTATTTCTACTTCGGTTTAAGTTTGTTAAACGTAGCATATTAAATTTTCGAAACACTGGTAAATTACTTTTGCTTAACTATTTCTCGGAAATTACCCTTTGATCGATTACTCATCGGAATGAGGTCACTTCATTGAAAAATGAGTAAATCGTTTCGAAAATGATGTTATTGACCCAGAATAATTATTTTTTGTATTTATCGTATAAGGTTGATATTTATTTAGGAAATTAAATCGAATTCACTGATAGAAAAGAACTTGATTACAGTCTTAAATTTTGGAAATGATGTAATGCATACCCAAATTATGAACTGTTACAACACTATGTTCAATAGATAAAAATACCATAAGCAGGATGTGAATTATCTGATATTGTAAGTGGAGAAAGCTTGTTATCAGATTTTATAATTTCATTTTAATTGTCACACTGTAAAATGCCTATTTTATCAAAATATTCATTACCAAAGGTCATTTGCAATGCTAAAAATTTCTTTGACACCATTTCGAATATAACTTACAGAATTTTAATATTTATGTACAACTTTTTGCAAGAGATTGATGAGCTTATAAGAACACTGAGTAATTTATATTCTACACTTTGGGAAAACTAAATTATATGAATTATTTGGGTGTGTGATTAATTCTCATACGAAAAGTGATTTAAGAACGTAGTAAAGCTTTTCGTTATCATTTTAGCGTGATATCGAGCGTGGTGTAAATATCGGTTAATTCATATGATCATTTAAAGGACCAGAAAAAATTTGTCGAATCTTGCTCCGTCTACGTCTTTTGATTTATTTCCAGAAATCATAGTCTTATAAATTTAGACTATAATAAGGTCGTTTGCCGTGAAAATTCCAAACGAAGTTTTTTTTTTTCATAAATATGTAGAGACTAGTTTTACCAACAACATACTGAAAGTTCCCATTTTCAAATGGTGTGCTTATTCCATAGGGATAGAAGGGAGATGAAGTTCAAACCCCCCAAGAAACAGGTTGTTCACTATATCTCCCTAGGGTTTCATTGTAGGGCAAAAGTAGCTAAGTGCGATTTTGTTCTACACCTAATTTCCCGCAACTTTTGTGTGTACATTTTCTTTCTACTACCCATAGGTGGGGAGTTAGGGGTGTTTGAAATTTGTTACTTTAGGAGCTGCATTACAATTGATTCAATTATGATAATGTAGTATATAACTGCGAATGAAACATGCATATAAAATGACTTCTGACAACATACCGACACAATCATGACTTTTGGAGGTCTCAGTACTCTCCCCTCACCGTTGAACACATTTCTACCTATCTACCTGCGTATGAATATTTTCATGTGAGCAGAGGCGGGTTTAGGATTTTGTAGCCTGTGGGCAGTAATTTTGCCCCCCCACCAAAAAAAATATATATGGAAAATATTAATGCAGTATTTTTTTAAATGTTTATTCTAGTACAAAACCGAAACTTTTAAGTTCGATTAAAAATAAAAAATAAAAAACACTGTTTTCTTTTATACTATCATTTTCAAATTTTTTTTTTAATTGATCATCATAATAATACATTTCACATTTGAAAAGTAGCGGGAAAAAGAAAAATCTATGGGCTTCTGTCCTCTCTGCCCATGTCTAAATTCAGCTCTACATGTGAGTAAAATGCTTACATACTAACTTCATGTTTGTCCCAGCCCTCTCTCCCAAACTCTCATATTCATGAGCTGATTACGTACATGAGATATTTTTAAAATTTTTACTTCCCATTTAGAAAAAAAAAAAAAGTTTCAAAATTATATCATCACCATCTTCCATAATGAAGGATATGTGGTGTTCAAGTTTAAACATCTTAGTCCGTGACATTTCCTACACATTATGGAATTGATGCAGATACTGATATGGCATTTACATGGGAAAATTCATTTGTCGCAAAGCGACACGTGGAAAAATGAAAAAAACCGCCATTTTTAATCAAACATATTTTTGGTGTATAATGTCGAATTGAAAGATGCATTCAATATTTTTTTGTTACTCATTTTGTCAATTGTTATTTCTTGAAGTGAGAACTGTGAAATGAAGATGTTAAAGTTGGACTACTTTAATGCATGAAGGTGAGGGGGATACTACATGGGGAAGGGAGCTGCAAATAAATCTCAGATAGTTTTTTTTGTTTGCAACATGATATAAGAAAAATTTAATTCGCAGGTGGGACCATCAACAACGGCTACTCCATCCTACTGAACCTCCAAGAATTAACATACAAATAAAAACTCAAGTGCGTAGTGCGTATCTGTATTTTTAACGACCTGTATTCATCACTAGCATTTGTAACCTGAATTACTCTTTGCTTTACAGACGAAGAAAAACCTGCCAAGAAGAGGTTCAAATTTTGAGAAATTCTTTAACTTTTTATGATTTTGAACCTTTTTAGTACATTTTTAAATTTTCATTTCTCATTTATTAAAAAAAAAAGTTCGTTAAACATGTTTTCAAAGCTGAAACCTTCAAGTTATAATTAGGTTGGTCTGTAGTCACAAGTCATTTTATACGCATGTTTCATTCGCAGCTGCGGTATATACTAAATAATCATAATTGAATTAATTGTAATACAGTTCCTAAAGTAACAAATTTCAAACACCCCAACTCCCACCTATGAGTCGTAGACAAAAAAATGTACATACAAAATCTGTACGAAATTTCGTCCAGAACAAAATCGCACTAAGCTATTTTTGCCTCACAATGAAGCTCTAAGGAGATATAGTGAAAAAACCGTTTGAATTGGGACATTTAGAACCTCGTTGGTGGAACTAGTCTCGTTATTTTTTTTGCATATCTTGGTTAGGAATAAAATTATTCCAATAAACAAGCCCAAATTTACCGGACTATAATAGTTAAAATGACTTTTAGAATAGCAGATATTTTAAGAAATAAGATGTATTCGAGCACCCACTCGTAATACACAATACTCAATAATCAAACATCCATCACTAAGAAAACAATATTATCAAGAATACGTCAATTCACTTTGTTCTAATGATTTTATTATAAATCCACTAATAAAACACCTTTATCTCGCACGGGACTTATTAACCGTATCAAAATTTAATCCACCTCATTCACCACAAAGATATGTAACATAATATAAATGCAAAATACAAATTATATAAATTTCCAGATATAATTGAGACGATTAAGTACAACTGTGCTGGTACACGATGATCTTCATACATAAAATTAATTGAAAAAAAAAAAAAAAAATACATGATATTCAAAAGCATAATAATCTCAGTTGATGACATTTTGGCTTTAAAACCAATATTTTTAAATTATAAGCTTCATAATGTGAAATTTTGGGTAAAATCGTATTCAATAGTAGGTATTACAGACTGAACAAATTTCAGAAATATTATTAGATACATGTGAACACCTAATTCTCCGCCTCCTTCCAAAACTGTGTTGATTAATTTTTTCATTACTTCGGCGTGCCTACAAATCAGATGACAAAATAAATGAAAAGAATTTCGAACTTAGGACAAAATAATAAAGTACACATACTTGCAAGGATGTACTGATGCCATTGGTGGGCCTGGTATATGTGGATGAGATTCCATTGTTACAGTCTTTTTGGCGTGGTCTTGGCTTACATCGTCGTACATTTGTTCTACAGTTAATGGCTTATGATTCTGAAAAGATGAAGTTTTGCGTCAAAGTAATTTTACCAAAGACAATTGATTAAAACGTAGATAAATTACCTCATCGTAGCCAAAAATCCATAATCTCGGTGTTTGGTATAATTTGTCATAAGTAATATGTAAATCGTAAGTACGCGTTTTTACGATTTCACCTTCTAATGTTTTTTCTTGCGTATTCGCTAGTACTTCTCGAATATCGATAGTAGTCTGAAAATAATTAAAATAATACACCAAAATCCGAATGTATGAAAACTCGTAAAATTTCATTGAGGTAATAATTATTTTTCGTATTACACTGCATCATGATCTCATTAGCATGTACTACGAGAGCGAAATAATTTAAAGTGAACAAATACAATGATAACGAATGAGTGAAGTTATGCTATTCATACGATAATTTTTCACAGGGTAAATGCTAAAATGAATCTTACATCATCTTCTTCATCTAATAATCCACTTTTTTCATACACATCCATATCGAGAGCTTCTTCGTCATCATCATCGTCTTCTACATTATCACCATCGTTATTTACAGATTTGGCACTTGAAAATTCACCATTATTTGTCGACTGATTGCCTCTCTCACCTCCTAAATAGTTGCTCTTACTACTTTTACTATCGTCCATTTGTTCCTAATAATCAAATACTGGTCAATAGGTGAGTAGTAATCAATCATATTATACATAATGTTGAAAGGAATAAAATTTACCTCAGAATCTAATGTCATATCAGACACTTTTTCTTCTAAGTCACCAGATAAATCATAATGGTGTGTGTCAACCCAACCACCTTCATTATCAGGTTCAATTATTTTCTCTTGTTCGTTATTGTATTCCATCTGTGATATGACAAAAGTATGCAAATATAAAGAAAAATCGAAAGGATTGAACAAGATTCAATTATAATTTTACTTCTTTGAAACGTCGAGAGCTTGGTACATTTCTGGTGACGAGAAATTGCTTTTTCAAAGGTAAATATGGTTTCGCTCTGCTCTCATCTCCGCAAGCCCACTGCCACGTTGGGCAATGATGGACCAGATGATCACCAGCGACTACGAATTCTTCCGGTGTGATCACTCCAGTTTCCCGAAATTTTGATTCCTATTCAACATTTTTTTTTTAATCCAAAAATTTGTTTCAAACCAACGTGAGTTTAATTACTATGCTCATGGTTATACAGAAGCATAATAATTTCATAGTAGCACGCGTCAAGTACCTTTAATATGGGTGTCAGATATTCAGCAACGCCAAGAGCGGTGCCTTTCACCGTTCTAATAACGCTATGCATTTTTGGATCTCCCCATACATGCAGCAACAAGAATGAATTTTCGCCTAAATCCCAAAAAATGATGCAAAATGAATATGTTCAAAATGAGTACCACTTCACTGTTATGATGAACTGAAGTTGAGATTGAACTCAACATATAATGATATGAAATGTCGTAACTTGTAAGTTCGTTTGTAAATTAGCACATGGCACATAGAATTTCACAAAAAACACTTTACGCTCAGAGTTCCTCTATCTTCTTTCTCCTCAGTTTCTTGCTGTTATTTTTTTTCTCACTTTCTATTTCTAACTTCTTATCAATTATTATCTCTCGGATTTCAGCTTTACCTACGCTGTTTCCTAGTTCCCCCCTTATTAATACTCAAAGGTTCCCCCCGACGGCCCCGACTCTCAATCGAAATATAACGTCATAAGCAGGTTAGGTAATACGCAAACAATATATGAAGCGGCGAAAATATTGTTTATTATTTTTATTAATATTTGTTTCGTCCCTTTCGTCGGACTATGTTCCTTGTTCGATTGTTTCCTTTTCATGCCCTTCCCTAAAAATTAAAATTTAGGTGTTATTTCAGCTGTGATGCTCTGTAGGATTTTATCATCATACTCGAGCTTTATTGGAATAACGATTTTTTTGTATAGCAAAGAATACACCTGAACCAAATGTCTGCATACAAGGCGCCACAGACTTCCATAAAAATAATAATTTTTATAGAGCAATAATGTATGGAAGTCTGTGGCATTTGTCTTCTGTCATCATCTGCGCATGGGCATTTCGTAACAATTTGTACAGTCAAAGCAATTTGCGCGGTATTACGTTTTTCGAAACCGATGTTGAGTTTTTTTCCGCCTTTTTTTGTCTTGATAAATTTGATGAGATGCTTGATTTTATTTTATAAGAAAATGTGAAATTAAAAATAATTGTAAATTCATAATGTTCTCATACTTGAAGTTAAATTGTTATTTGAGATCTATGATTTCCTGTTTGAAGCAGCAGAAGCCTCAACCAAGGCTTCAGTATACTCGAAATAAAATACAGCTTTGAGATTAACGAGTGTTTAATTACATGATCTTGACAATATCGTTACATCGTGAGAACTGGGTCAGTAGACACAGCCAGCAAGCATACAGTACACAATACACAAAGGCACTGGCGGGGCACGGAGAGGAGGAAACCCGCCCGCGCACCCGCCAGACACACGAACATGGGCGACGATACGCGACCATCACCGTCGAACGACGACGGGGCGAAACGTACCGCTTCATTGCCCCGTGTGCGTCACCGTGAAGTCACGATGACGACACGACGAGCACACGTCCGCGGCCCGTCCCGCCCCCGACGCCTCTTTGCGAAGGCAAAGAAAGCGTCGCATCGGTCGCGATCGTACCCATGTCAATACAAAAACAAGGTAAAAAACAAAATAAATAAACAAAAAAGATACATCTCCGGAAAAAAAACAACAAACTGATAAAAACGAAAGGAAAATACAAAAATTAATAAACCATAATTAATGAAGTATCTCTGTCTGCGCCTTGTTTCAGGTCCCTCTGTTTACTATCAACCTCTCCGGTCGATATCGGATAAAATTCTTCGGAGATTGGTTCTCATCTCCGGCGCCGCCATCCTCGCCAGGTAATGTCTACCTGATTTTTGGTCTACATGGAACTTCGGCCCACGGGAATCGAATAATGAGTAAGTATCAATATGATATATTCCGGTCTTTCTCGTTAATGATTGTAGATTATACTTAATAAACGCGCTAATGGTGGTTTTGTTTTTTCTTATTATCTCGGTATCCGCAGGGGACTCCAACGGCAGCAATATCGCGATTCTCTTGACGCCTCTATCTTCAAAGAGACGTACCAGCTGTGCCATCTCGTTGCGCATTCGATTTAGGTTGGCTGACTGGGATGCCAGCTCCAATTCGCCCGCGCTACACACTACGGACTCACCGAAGTCTGGCACCTCAGCACATAGGTCGATCATTCTCGCCATCGAGAGATCAGAGAAGATCGTGGCGGACGAATTTAGTTGTGATATTTCATCTCGATGGCCACGTTGTATTATGAAGTGGCGAACTATAGTGTTGATGGGTCCATCACCGATCATCGTGAAAGTGCCCATGCCGTATAATTTGTGGCGTCCTACCTCAAGGAGGTTCACCGGTCCGTCTGCTAAAGTACGTAAGGTGGGAGGCTTGAAAGCCTCCGTCCTTTTTTTTAATTCTTCGATTTCTCGCGCGTGTTTTTTCGTTATACGTGCTATTTCGTTTTTTTGAGAGGTAATGGTCTCTCTACGACTCTCCGAGATTCTCCGCCGCGTACCATCTCGCCTGCAGATCGTTTTTTTCATACTCCAACCTTTTTATTGTTTCTTCAAACTCGTCGAAACTCTGCACTTGTCTTTGGAGCTCTGCAATGCGACCATTCAGACGCTCCACTACACGCCTTTCTTGTTCAATGTTCGATCGAAGCGTCTGAACGGCGTTTTTATGCTCCACATTGCTTGCGCGTAGAGCGTGTATCGCCTCCATTAACTCGATATTTTTTTTCTCTAACCTTTGCGTATCCGATACTTCAGGTCCTGCTGCCGGAAAGAAAATTCTTATTGACGTCTCCAGGGTAATTGGCGATCTGCATGTCGGGCATTCTCCTCGCTCTTCGTCGCCCGATACTGCTAACCATTTTGCGAGGCAGTTGGCGTGGAGTAGGTGACCACAACGTGTCGCCACGTTGGGCTCTTCGGCGATTAGCATGGATTCTAAGCAGATTCCGCAGTTGATGTTCGAAGTCATGGTATCGAATTTTCAGAAGATTATTGTGAGAAAATAAAAGCAGGAAGCGAAACGAACGATGTCTACAAACCACCCGAAATACGCGTAGAAAGATCCAGAATATATTCAAAACTCGCAAAAAAGGAAACCAACAAGTAGAAAACTAAACGTTAACACCCGCGACAATATATTGTATTACATGTGCCGTTGAAAGAAGAATGACTCTTGCGAAGTTAAATTCGAAATATTTCCCAGGCAGTGTTGTGACAAGTTGATAGATAAGTATAGCCTATCTTATGTAATAATTATTGGAAATATTGGGTTTCTTTGTGTGTTATCTGTTTGATTTCAGATTTTTGTGCGAAATATTGCACAGTATTCATCGTGGGAAACCAGTTCCTTATCGCGCAGCACGACGTTGAAGAAAATTCCCCCGCGCGTCCGAAGAGTGCCCTGCGTAGTATAGGATTCACCTATCTGGAATAAAAGTAACGATTTTAAGATTAAGTCCTTTGTGCGTTGTACTCCTAATATGATTGCCGCCTTTTCCACGACATCTATTCTGTCTTCCGCTAAACACCCCGCCAGTTCCACTATGATCTGCCTATCCGGTGTTTCATTTTGAATTAAATCTACCGTTTCTATTGGTGGCTTATCTTGGCGCTCTTTTCGATTTTTTTCTATTAATTCTTTGATTTCCTTTTTATTCCTTTCTAGCGCCTTTAATTTCTGCTGGAGTGGCATTTCATCGATGGGAGTTGATTGTTGCTGATGTTCCAATAAATTCTCGGAAAATTTCTGCAATTGCCCCTGTATAGGATGGGCATTCTCTAAGCTTCTATAGTGAGCGTCATTTTCCAGTGCAGCTAAAATATCTTTCGTCATATATAATGTTATTTGTCTGATGTTGACGATTTTTTTATCCTCCGATTTTTCCTTATCATAGTTCTGTACTTTAAAACAATTTTTCGCAATTTTCTTTAAATTTTATAAGGTCCTACTCGTTTTGGAAATAACTTTTTTGTGAGCCCTTTGTTTGATTGGAGTGATTATGGGTAGATATTAATACTAAATCTCCTTCTTGCAGCCTATTATTTTCTGTGTTTTTTTCTGCGAAGTCCTGTTCTTTCTCTATCGTTTCTAAGTATTGGGTCGTTCTGAGGTATTCTCTAATTATATCACGTGTGTTTCTTTTTTCTACATCCTCGTCTTCGTCGATCGATATTTTCATTTCGATTAGCGTATCACCATAAACAGCCAATTTCGCGAGTTTGTCTGCAATAGCATTTGAGTAATCATAAGCATGGCCGTAGACGTGTTGAAATTGCACTGCCTCAAGTGAATTTTTCAGCTCGTCGATTTCCACCAGTATGTCCTTGTGATGTACCATTTTTTTGTTATACGTCAGCCAATTGTTCTTTTTCCAGCTATCTATTTTCAATATTGTGGATATGGCATATTTTGAATCGTGAAGATTTTGATTTTCCGTTTTTCCGCTTTTTTCCCAATTATCAATGCCGTTTTTATTGCTATTAATTCCGCTAAATTGTTTGTGTTTTTGTAGCGTGCGTCATTCACTGTTTGGCTTATATTTATTGGACTGTCTGGCTTCCAGCATATACCGATTCCCGCCTTAGCATTATGATCTCCATTATTACTACACGCCCCATCGACGTGAACCCATATATAGTCGTCTGTATCTAAAATAAAATTTTCTACATCTTCCAGGTCCTTCTCAATCAATTGGTCGACAGTGGTGGCTGAATTATATATTTCTTTAATTTCTTCGATAATGATTTTAGCATTTGTGCATAATTTATCTTTCTAGGACGTATTATACCTGACACAGGAGGATTTTTCTCTTCAATCTGCCATATTTGATTTGGAGTAAGCTGGTACGCCGTTGGTGTGTTATTCAAGGTTTCTTCAATTTTTTCCACCCATTCGCTCCAATTCTCATGCGAATAATATTCACTAGTGTGATCTATTTTATTAATTAATATTCGTAATTGCGAACCTATCTCCCTCATAACTCTTTCCACACTAGAAGCCTGAGGATTGTATGGAGAAGTATGTACGATTTTTATACCTTCTTTTTGAAGTCTTTCTATCCATTTATCGCTATAAATTGTGGTCCGTTGTCAGTCACTGCTTTTTTCCACTCTGCTCCATCTTTTTCCAGGTCCTTCTGTATTTTATCGACCATCATTATGCAATCGTCCGCCTTCGCCTCCACTGAAGGATACAGCCATATTCTTTTCGTAAAAACATCTTTCGCAACGATTATGGTCTTTGGGTCATCTCCACAGCTGGGAAGTGGACCAAAAATATCTAGAGAAATCAATTCTGCGAAATCGTGGGCCTCAACTTTTGCAAACTCCGTTATATTTTTCGTACCATATACTTTGTTCATCCTACAGAGTAGACATGCATTGGTAAGGGTTTTTATATGTTTTAATGAATTAGGCGAATAATAATATCTTTTGAAAATAATATCCAATTTGTTTGCTCCTAGGTGGTTGTAGTGTTGGTGAAAATATTCGATTACGTCTCTGAATAATGCATCTGGAATCATAGGTACTTCTGAGCCATCTGAGAATTTTTTATGCAAAATCATATGTGGATCACCATGGTAGGCGTATGTCCTATTCATCTTATCATTTGCAGAATTTTTTATTTTATCTATAATTTTCGCCAATTTTGGATCATTAATTTGCCATGTATGTAATTCCTTTAAAGCCGTTTGAAGGATGTTTGGCATCTCGGTCTGTAAAATGTTGATGTCTGCTATTAAATTTCCATCAAACACGGTGAAGTCCTCGTCACTAGGCGCATTTTGCTCCAATTGCGCCCCTTGTTGCGGTCGTTCTATGGTAAATGTTACTTCGTTAGCCTGGCTTTCAAAGATTGGGCATTTTTTTGCATTTTTTATATCGTAAATTATATCGTAGTTGTTTAAAATTGTGATCCAGGTAGCAGCTCTGCGATGAATCTGAGCGAGTTCCCTGAATTTATTTTTTATTGTTTTTATAGATTCCTTTACATGAATTAACCTTCCATGCAACCACAATTCCAACTTTTTGAGACAAGTAACCAAAGCAAATATCTCTCTTTCTATAATTGTGTAGTTTTTTTCGTATGGTAGGAGTTTTTTACTGATGAACATCACCACGAGATCGTATCCATCCTCTTTTTGATATAATACGCCATCAACGGTGTCGTCGACAATTTGAGTTTCCAAGTAAAAATCTAGATCGTAGTTTGGTTTCTTTAATTCAAAATTCTTCGTATATTCTCTTTCTAATTCTTGAAATGCTTGAATTTGTTGTTGTTGCCATACAAATTGTCTACCCTTTTCCAGCAGCTGAGTGATGGGATTAACGATAGATTGGAATCCAGGAATAAATCTCCGGTATAGATTGACCATTCCTAATAGTTTCTGTACTTGTTTGGTATTTTTGAGAATCACGGCATTTTCTCTATTTTTCCAGTGTTTTCTTTTGAATTCCATAAATGACTCGATTTTTTTGTTTTGTTTAGCTATAGATCCTTCTCTTAATAAATAGCCAAGATGGTCCGTCTGATGCTGAAAAATTTTTAATTTTTCCGGATTTAATGTCATGTTCGCATTTTTTATGTGCTGAAAAACTGTGGAAATCCGTAAAATATGTTGCTCGAAATCTTCATCCTGACACATGACGTCATCTACATATTTTGAGGTATTTTCATCATCAGGTATTACTTTGTTTATGACTTTGATGAATTCTGCAGACGAAACCTTCAAGCCATATGGTAACCGTTCATGTTGGAATACCTGCCCCTCAATCTCAAATCCCGTGTACTGTTTCGACTCCTCAGAAAGAGGTATCTGCCAAAAACCTTGACGAAAATCAATGCTGGTATACCATTTAGAATTATAATTCGACGTAATTATCCTATCGAGTGATGGAGGTTCGTTATAATCGTTTATTAATTTTTTATTTAGGTGTTCCGGATCCAAGCAGAGACGAAGCGTTCCATCTTTTTTGTGACGGGGTAATACTGCGTTAATATATGGTGTATCTGAGGGAGACGCAACATCCTGATCTATCATTCGTTCCAGTTCGCATTTAATGGCTGGCATCAATTTGTTGGAGGGTCTATAATTAGGACCACGCCATTGGTATTTATCGGACAATTTTAACTGCACTGGTTTTCCATTATATTTCCCGAGAGAATCGCGAAATATGTCACTATATTGAATCAGCTCCTGATATGCCCATCTGTATTGGCATTCTGTAATTTCCTCTATACTGAGTAAGTCTTTTAAGCGTTTTTTTAAAATTTTTTTGAATTTATTTTGCCCCAATGTTGAAGCTCGCTCATCGAAGTGTTGGTCCTGCTCATCCATTTTATGTAAATTATCGACGTATTCGATTCTATTGACGATTTCCAATTTTCCTGCAAATTGTTCTGTATTTAAAAATCGCAGTTCCTCCGTTATGTTTTCATTTGTAGGAGTACAAGTCGCTATGCCTTCTTTCAAGTTAATTTCTATTCCATTTTGTCTCATCGCATGACGACCAATGATGAGTACGCAATTACATTCTTCGAGTATATAAAATCGTATTTTGAGTTGGTATTGCCCAAATTTTAAATCTGCTATTATGTGGTAAGGCATTGTGTTGACCAATTTTTTATTCGCGACTCTAACTGTAACTGGGTATTTATTTTGTCGATAAATAACTTGTTGTGGATGTTTATTTTTCAGCATGATGGCTGTGTCTCTTGACATTACGCATGGTCCTGCACCTGTATCAAGCTGAGCTGGGTATACAGAATTTTGAATTTTCAATGGAACAACGCATGTATTGCTGTCGCTTAAATCAACAAAAGCATCATTTTCCTTTTCCGGAGCTTCAATTTGATGGATTTCAGCCTGAGTTTCTATCACAAAGTGTTCATGAAGATCCGTCTCTGATTGTAATGAAATGTCGAAATTTGTCTCGCTATCTACAATTTGGTCCCTCTCCAGCTGTATGATAATTTGAGATTCGGATTGTTTAGTTTCCGATTCCATTTCAGTATTTATAGATTTTTCTGCATTTTCAACCTCTTCCTCCCGTATCAATGATGAGTCTTCCCGTTTCTCATTTCCCGCTTCAGTGAGCTGTGTACTCCATTGAGGCGCATTCTGTGTATTATGGCGAGATTTAATTCTTTCATATTGCCCTATTTGAGCTCTTATAATTTTTTCAACAGAACTAGCCATTGCATTTGATAAATAATATTTTCGATTTTTTGCAGACCAGTGAAAAGAACTGTGACGAAAAAGAATTTTTCCGGAGCGATCTGTGCGTAACTTTCCTTTAGGTTTCAATCGTAGGAACTTTTTCGAAGGCTCGACCGAGAGAAACACCGACTCGTTATAAGCAACTTGTCGAACCATGCGGAGAAATTTTAAATATCTAGATAAGTATATGCCATTTTTCGTTGGTTTGATTACTGGCATTATCCACATGATTCTCTGTGCTCCCTTCTGTTTCAGTAGGCGGAGTATAGCCGAAGTCCAATATCTGACATATCTGAAGTCCACGTTCCGGTCGTTGAGTTCACTCTGACCCATTGAAATGATTACAGCCGAGTGAGTATCATTATTTTCATCTATTAATTTATATAGAGAACTTAAATAAATATTTTCTTTTATTAATTTTGCCCTGTATATATTTTGCAGAGCGCGTCGATTAGAAGACATTGAAAAATTCCGCGCCAATAAGTGAACGATCGAATCACCCATTATTGTATATTGTCCAATTTTGAAATATTTGTCGAAATTGCTTAAATTTTTATAATCCATTTGTAAACTATTTACATGTAGTCGCGCTGATTTGCGTCCGTATTTCGTTAATCGTTTTTTTGTTGGTCGTTCTGAGTGGACTGCCCTTCAGTAGGCCCAGCTGCTGCATTACCTCCTCTAATGTACCTTCCATCTCTGAATATGCCTCTCTGTCCTCGTGTAACATCGTTTGATGGCTGAGAGTCCTTCTGTTGTGCTTGAGGCTGGTATGAGTTGTAATTATATCTACCCCTATAGCCATTATTTCGATAATAGCGCCCCCTGTACGCATTTGCGTGTCCGTAATTGCCATTTTCGAAGTTCCTTTCTTGATTTTCAACATGTCTTGGTGCCGCATCTAAGGGTTTTATATCGTCTGCTGAACCATCATATATTTCCATTAATTTCTCGAGTCGCTGAAATATAGTTTCCACAGAATTTAGGCCTTCCAGTGAGATTTTATTCGCGAATTTGTATGGAATTTTTTTATGAATATATTTTACAATTTTCTTTGTTTCCAATTCTTCGATTCGCGATAGAGTTTGAGCCCACAGTTTGAGCTCTGAGACGATTGAGCGAATAGACGTAGTCGAAGGCATAGTATAGTTTTTAAATTGCCTTTTGGCCAAAGTTTGAGCATTCGTATCCCAGAAAATTTTTAAAAATAGGTCCTTTAATTCGTAATAGCTTGTAGCACCTAGTGAAGCTGTTTTCCACTCATGGGAAGTGTGCTTTATTGAGCTCCGAAATAGCATCATTTTTACTTTATCATCTAAATTGGTGTCCGCAACAGCATTTTCGAAATATTTAATAAACGCATGCGGATGATGCTTATTTGTTTCATCATAATGTATATTGCTGTTGTGGAATAAACTTACCGTAACTTGGTCGTTCTGTTTACTGTTGCAGATGTTTGAGCATGGTGTATTAGACCTATTTTCCAATGGTTCAGAATTTTGTGGTTGAGGGGTCGCATTCTCATTATTTACGGGAGTTTCGTTTGATTTTGGGTTGGTTAATGCGGTAAGTATAGCGGAAATTTTATCGTCTACGTTATTTATAGAATTTCTATGTGACTCTGCATGAGTATTTATTTCTGCCCGTAATGTAGTTATTTTCGACTCCACTTTTTGCATTATATTTTTTTGAAAATTGTTGAATTTTTTCTCTAATTTATTTTCTACAATCTGTTCCAGGTATGCATCTATGTGCCCATCATCGCTGACCGAAGAGTCGCTATTTTCATCATCTTGTGAAAATCTATCTTCTGTGTGTGATTCATTGTTCCGAAATTCCTGCTCATTTTCCACCTCAGAGTCCATGGATTGGTCTATTACGGTCGAAGTATCCCTAGTTTTTGTTACTTTTGTACCTCTGTTAGGCAATTTCTTTCTTTTGCTTACTTTTGTTAAACGATTTATATTTACAAGTTTTTTTATTTTTTTCAAATTTTGTTTTGCAGGTACAGATACTTGATTTGAAGCAAGATTCAACTCCTCATTTTCTGGATCGCTTGCAATATTTTCTTTTTCTTGAATAATGGTATTTACTTCAATATGATTATCATCGTTTTGTGACATTGTGAGATTTTCCATGAATAAATAAAAGACTTGGTATTATAATGGTTTATTTATTATGTTAGCTAGTTTGTATGGTCGCTCTGGGATTTACCAAATGAACAGGTTCTACATTGAATGCAATGAGAAACCTATTTTGTTCAAACGTGAATACCTATTAGAATTGCTAGATTTCTACTTAAAATTTTGATTTAATTTAGAAATTTTTTCCCCTATTTATACTATATGAGATGAAGCTGAAAACAAATACAAATGTTATTAAATAAATTAATACGCGAGGTCCTTCTCCCTAACTATTAGAACGCGGAAAAAGGTCCTTCTGAGTACTTAAACGATTATACTATCAGCAGACTTTTTTTCGAAAATTAATAAAAAATTACTTGTTACCCACAGGAACTTCTTAAGAGCACGGTCGCCAAAACTGAAGCAGCAGAAGCCTCAACCAAGGCTTCAGTATACTCGAAATAAAATACAGCTTTGAGATTAACGAGTGTTTAATTACATGATCTTGACAATATCGTTATATCGTGAGAACTGGGTCAGTAGACACAGCCAGCAAGCATACAGTACACAATACACAAAGGCACTGGCGGGGCACGGAGAGGAGGAAACCCGCCCGCGCACCCGCCAGACACACGAACATGGGCGACGATACGCGACCATCACCGTCGAACGACGACGGGGCGAAACGTACCGCTTCATGTTTCTAATGGAATTTGCTTTTTCATCCTCATTACTCAGTTTCCTGCATTTAGTTTTTTGTGATATTTTTTTTAATATTTTACATTCGTCGGCTCTTATATTATGTATATCTCTACTTACATCTCTGTAATGCCTGAACCGGAGATTGGCCGTGGATTAAGCATGAGAATTACACGAAAACGAAGCACCTATATACCGTTGAAAACCACTCCTACAAATGATAACCTCAACCTTCATCACTTTTAGGTAAGTCTTACTAGCTAATACTATAGATTCAGGTTAGTTGACAGTTTACTGTCGTAGCTCTTATATTATTTTGTTGTTACGCTTCCAGCCGAAAAATTTTTACTCATGGACGCTGTTGTTGCCGGCATAATGAGTGATGATGAACAATCCTTAAAACTAGAAAACGAACCTTTACTACTCATCAGTATCGTTAGTTTGTGTGAAAATTTGAATATATATGGATCTCAATTATTGAATACCAAATGAGACGTTATTTAGAAAAAGGGACAACTTGGTCGGATTTGAGAAAATTGAGTTGAGTACACCTTCATATTCTACATAAAATTCCCTTCAAAATGAGACCAGAACGAAAAATTTTCGATCATTTTTGCCGAAGTTATGATCAATTGAAGGTATGTCATCAAAAAACAATAGTTTCGAGAAAAACGAGTTTAAAGTTTTGAATAAAGTTTTTGGTTGTATGTCGTTTGTGAACGAAAAATGTTCGTTGTAGGCTCATTTTAAAGAGAATTTTACGTAGAATACGATGGTGCATTTATAAAATCGACACCGGCACAGTGATATTATCATTCACAGAACGAAAGAAACATAGAGATTGCGTCGCACCATGGACAGAGAATAGAGCCAGGCGAGTACACCACAGAAAATCGCGTTTTACACCAGCTTGAGCGCTCTGAACAAGAAAAACAAGTATACCACGTGAAAGAACGTTAAATTCTCTATCAGAATCCGTCAAAAAAAAAAAATCGGTAACTTCGACCCCAACACCTAAAAACCTGTTTTTCTCGAAATCGCGTTTCCGACCAAGTTGTCCCTTTTTCTAAATAACGTCTCAAATATCAAGGTAATTATGGCAGTACATTTCTGATATGGCCTTTCTCATCGTATATTAATATCTTTTATTGGTATTTAAGGCATTGAATCATGCGTTCTTGGCATTTCGGCAGAGCATGGAACGTAACTATTTAGAAGTGCGAACGCGTCACCACTTACTAAATATTTTAGAACTCGGGAAATATCATTGTTCTACTCTTTAAAGTCCAAAAGCAATGAATGTAAAAAGTCGGAATCATCGCTGAATATTTTCGTTCGAAGGAATGATCGTAAAACTTATCTCATTTCGCAGTTACATCGTTCCGTCTTTTGATGAAGATCAACTTTAATATGAAGTTAACAACCTTTTAGACGTGCACAAGTATAACCAACAGTACATTTAGGTTCTGATGAAATCATCAAGAGTTTTGGTAAATATCGTGACAAACTGTCCAAGCCTTCGAAAAATTATTGCAGAGAAGAAAATATTGTTAGAATTCCGATTCCGTCAAAAGGTAATGTGTACTGCCGAAAACGGTGATTTAATAAATATGATCGATTTTTTTATCAGGAAAAGTATAAGACTATCGACGTAAATGTTATATAAGATTCTTATTTTAAGCTTAATTTTCGATTTATTGGTGATGGGAATCAAAGGACCAAGAGTCCATATGATAAAATAATTAGGTGAAACGATTATATCTTTTCACAAAAGTAACTCTATTCATTCGCCCTAATATCCTCTCACACCGCCTTAATTCCTTACTGCGCCTGATTAACTAATCTTTTATCTTTGCGTCAAGAAATGTAATAATTCACCTTCAAGCATCAGCCCTCTAGTTCAACTCAAGGCTTTCTAATCGAGAAGACTTCATATGCTTATCCTAAGAAATTAACTTCACTTCACCAATTAACAAAGATGACGTATTTGCTTCTTATTAAAGATTTTAACGCGTTCAATCGTTTATACTGTGATCTCATTTGTTTACATTTGATGTGGAGTTCGCAAGATATTGATGTACATTTTTGCTCATATTTGTAAATATTATTTACTTTTTCAGGACATCGCACTTTCAGAGAGAGATTAGTCCAAATGACGGGTCCTACCGAAGAAAATGCATCGTAAGTTCTTACTAATTTCTCACATCTTCGACTGAAATTCACACAACTCGTCATATAAAATGGTTGAAAATCTAAAAAAAATTTAGAATTATGAAAATCAAAATGCTTAACATTTTCGTTGAAAATTCATGTTGAATTGATGCCGTAGGTATGCTTCTCGGCTCATTGAGAAACCCGTTCGTAATAATTCATCTCCGGTTAGAGAACTCGGCGAATCTGATTCCATTTATAGTGAAGAGGAATCCGGCGCAAAACTTGGTATTTTTTACATTTTGCAACTCACAGAAATTGGCAAAATGAAGGAGATCAATTTAAACATAAAGTTTCTTCTAAAGACTGGTAAACTTCATCAAAGTAGATACCCTATATGGTTGTAATATTATGAATATGTAAATTATGGCGTAAATTGTATTTTGTAACCATAATGCTATCGGAGCACCAGTAGTTTGGGAAAATGATAGTGTAAACAGTCTTCCCAGAATTTTCACTGCACATTAAAGCAGTGTTCTAAGTAAAGTGTGCATGTCGTGTGTGACCTTATGTCTTCATTGCATAGGTTCGCTGCTTTCGGTGTTCGATATCAACTGACTGTTCAAGCAACAATGCGTACTTACTTCTTTTTTTGGCTCAGCCAGACTACCTGTACTCACCTTCAACAGTCAGTGGTATTAATTTTTCTGCAAAAAGTTCCTTGCGTAAGGAAAATCTGAAGCTACACGAATAGACATGAAATGAAGCAATTTTATGCGAACTCTTTCTCTTTTAAATTTTGTGCATTTTTCGAAAAGTCTCCATTTTTGAACTTGGCCTAGTGGGACAAGTATAAAAAAAAAAAGAATAATGAAGTTATTTTTTATTTTTTGAAAAATGAAAGAGAATCAGAGTTGCCGAATGACCTTCAGTAAACCTCTAGGTGATATCAACACTCAAATTGAATTTTAATTTGAATTACTATTCTCCTAATTTACTTAAAAATTTATATATTTAAATGATTAATGCGCATAATTTATAGTAAATGCTCCCCATGTAACGAAACCAGAAAATAATTATTAATAAGAAAAAATTGATTATAATTAGTGCAGGTTTAACAGGTACCAAAATGATACAAAATTGTTAAATGTTTTAAAAATTGAAACATTTTTTTTTTAATTCTCAAAATTTAATTTCTACATGGTTTTAATTTTTTTTTTTCACGTTTGAAGGTTATATTATATGTTGTGTGATGGCACTGATGATATACTAACTCTACCCCCTTCACTCTTGAGCCACGAATAAAGAAACACATTTTTCGGAGACTGTACCGCTTCTTTGTTCATTTTGATTTTGTGTATGAGAATTCTTGAATAATAAAGCCGATTCACTAATATTATTACGTGAAAGAGGTATGTTCCACTAAAGATCGAAAGCTACACATAGTTTATCTCGTTGGATACCAGATTCCTTTAATTTTCGGTAGAACTTTTCCGCGTCGATTTCTGAATCCTTTTTTTTAATAGTAGCTCCTTCCTTGACCAAACCTCCCTACTTCTATGACTTGATCAAATCGTTGGCACGTTAAACAAACTTCGGTTTTTAAATGGCTAAATCCAAGATTTAAGGAAGAATAAGATATGTTAGAGGAAGTTTCGCAGCAGGCCACAGATGTCTTTTTTTTTTGCGTTCTTCCTTCCACCAAAGCTACATTTTGTGAATATTTAATTCGCTGGGTAAATGAAATACTGCCTCTGACTCTTCGCTCGATGAGAGTAGCTCGGCATAACTTAAGGGTTGTTTAATGAAAAATATGATATTTTTCCGACA
Source organism: Phenacoccus solenopsis (assembly GCA_009761765.1). Taxonomy (NCBI): domain Eukaryota; kingdom Metazoa; phylum Arthropoda; class Insecta; order Hemiptera; family Pseudococcidae; genus Phenacoccus; species Phenacoccus solenopsis. The sequence goes on from CM019753.1 coordinate 35,914,061, forward strand.
TTCTCACTAATTATGAAGGATCACCAACTTATAGTTCATATTTTTCGCGGCTAGCCATAACGGTGTTGGGATTTTGAATTCCGAAGCGTGGAGGATGGCGAGATAAATTAGGCGAAAATACGTAAATGATATTTTATTGCACGATTTTATGATACATATTAACTACATTATTACTTCAAATTGTGATAGCGATAAAGAACTCGTTTTAAGCAACGTCTGATGATAGATTGTATTGCTTTCATGCCATATATAACAATAGCCATTTTCATCATGTAGTGTTAATTTATGTGTTGGGGAGGGGGTAAGATCACGCAACTGGGGGGAACGAGAGAGTGTGCGGGTGGAAGCGAGGCTCGCTAGTTTACAGAAACATACTTCTCCTGACTCATCATTCGAAAAAGATAAATCATAATATAATATGTCCATCTTTGTTCCAAAACAAAACAAGAAATCTCAATGTCTCAACAAAACAATCATTAAGCATGAGAAGCGTGTAAGCAGCATATCCTCCCTTCCAAAGCAACGAAATGTCGTCTGTAACTCTCCAGTAGAATAATTTTGTCCCCCCCCCCAAATCCAAGTGGCCCACGATTCCACGCAGGATAGCCGCTATCACAAGAGGTTGATAGACCATACTGGAGAATTTCAGCCGAGATCTCTAACCAAAACGGAAAATCCCTCGTGCAAAGCAAAGAAAAGAAAGAAAGATGAAAACCCGAAGAGAGAAGAGAGAAAAAAATAAATCGGGCCCACCTCATAAATGCGTGGTGCTGACCCCAGGTGGAGGAGTCGTACCAGAGAATTGTAAAGACTTATACAAATGTGCGAGACCTTTATTGCTCTTCACTAAAGCGCGAGCAATAGCTGGTACAGCCAAAACCACCAGACTGCCAACAAGTTTCCAACGCACAACTTCTATTTACAACGCGCATAAACGAAAAACGTGTTACAATAGATCTTATATTGTAAATTATGTACTTTCTATTCTGTAAGATTAATACATTGACGATGTTTGCTTTTTGGAGTAAGGTATTGATAATGACCATATATCACAAATTATTTATCTTTTCTTTCTGTTTGGTTTTTAAAGCCTCATTCTTTATTTGAGTGTATCAACAATTGGTGGTCACAAGCGTAAGCAGTTTTATAGAGTCCTGTCATAGTTACTATGAGAATATCTTAAGAACAAACTATTCCTTTTCTCATTGTCAAGACTTTTGGGTGCAATGAGTAATGCTAATTTACGTTCTCCTTTACTGAATAAATACTTTATCCATGTTTGTTTATAATTCCATATATTATGATAATAGTTATTCCCATGATTAATGAGTAGATATATATCCTTGGGCTGGCTCATACCATAATCAAACCAAAGCGTATCATAATTATCTTCATGTGAATTTAATGTTTGAACAGCGAATTTATGAAATGAATTTAAGAATAGTAAGAATATTTATCTGCAAAACAATAAGATAAAGAAATTCAATGTTAAAATACTATCTACAATACCAATAAGTAGGTTACTTTAGTAGGTATAACCATCGTTCAAAACCTCCCCTCGTTCAAAACATCCTCCTTCTCCCCTAAATGAAGAGAAGAATCGGTTTTTACGTGAATAAGTAGAATATGTTAATGAAGAGAAGAACTGATGTATTATCTCAAGAAGCACTTGAGCACTTGAAAATCTCGCGGAAGACTGAGATCATTAGAAAAATATTTCCTAACATGGCCAGAAAACAACTGTTAAGTAAATTCCTTAAAACATTGTCCAGAACTTAACTTGATAAGAAATATGGAATATTACATTAATACAAAGGTAAATGGAAACTGTAATGTGTATTTCGAATAATGGGTACTTATTTTTTATGAGGAAACATAAGCAGAAATTTTCCAACTTCAAAGTTCTAATTACTTACTTTTATAAATACTCATATTTATTAATGAAAGTAGGTAGAAATTAGAATATGTATTACAAATAGCTACCTACTTTACATATTAATAATTTGCATCTACTTATGCTTCATTAATATGTAAGCGTAAATGAAATGAATGAGATGTACATGAAAAATCGCATATGGCTGTAATTATGGAAATTCATGGCTATTATTTTCACAGATGTAAAGTATGCTTCGCACATAGAGGTGCTCAAATAAAAACTTCTGATACCAAATCAGAGTATACTAATATGGATATAATATACATATAACACTCAGAATAAAATCAAATATCTCCGAAATTTACTATAAGATCACTACATTATTGAAAGATAGGAATGTGAAATCTATGAACAATGTTCAACCAATGACGAATTAAAGAAATATGATAGATGAAAATTGAATATTAAAATAAATGTTAACTGATATGAATTTTATGATATAAGCTCCTTTACCATACACATTCATTTTATGACCTGTTTGTCCTAATTAAGGTCCTATCTCTATAGGTATATACCTACTCTTTCAACATAGGGGAAGGTGGGGGAATTCTGCGCACTTAACTTTAGAAGCTATTTTCATAAAAAATTTCAATCTTGGAAAAAACATTTTTGCACTAAATGGTCCCCAAATAAATTTTCTTTCATAATCAACGCGATTTATTTTCAGTCTATGTATTTTTGGTCATTTATGGAACCTGAAGTAGAAAAAGTCATTTGCGCATAATTGGACTACCAGTTGGGTAATTATGCGCATGTGGTGGGGTAATTATACGCAGATTCTAGAGAAGTCTTATTCGAATTTAAAATCAAATTTCTTGTGTTTATGATAATATGAGTATTGATCGCAGCTATAGATTATTAAAAATTTACCAGGTTACCAAAAATTCCAACTTCAAATGCTAGTTTATTAGGCTATAAAAATATAAAATGTAAGAACTAAAAATATTAAATGAAAAGAACAAAATCTTTGAAAGAAATGAAAAAAAAGACAGTAAATCATTCGTCGAGGCATAATTCGCAAAGGAACTGCTTTAGATTACTGCCAGCACATTCATCATGGGCCCATTCCATACAACCTTCGCTTTGGATCCAGAGTTCGCCTCCCTTTGAGCGAGAAAAAAGGGAGCAACAATATAAGCAAGCAGCATCAGAATTCTTATCTGGGGTTTTTTTCGAGTTTTTTTGGATACTGGTTGAAGTTCCAGCGACTGGTTCAATCTCCATATTTAAACGTTTTTTCGCAGTTGGAGCTTTTTTGTTTTTCTTTGCTGCACGCGCCTCTTTTTTTTCCTCTCTGATTTTATACTTCTCCATTTGAGGCGTCGATGTTAAAATTTCAGATCGCCCTTTCTCTCTTGATCGCGAATTCGTTGATTTCGATGTTGTTGGAATAGGTGCAATATCCTGAAACCATAAACCGTTATGCTTTGCCATTTCATTTTGACTTTGAGGGGGGCTTCCATTGGTTGGCGTCGTGGATGTTGGCGATATATTCGATATTGGCGAGGGTGATAAAGTACCTTCATCATTAAAAATGGTAATTTCAGTTACTTCAATGGGGGTGAAATCGAGGGCATTAAATTTATGGGGATCCAACGGCCAAATTCCAGCTGCTTTAAAACCAGATTGTGCTTTTTCCATAGTTGCAACTTTCATGAAAGCTTTATTTACCAGTTCAGCCATATCGTATTCGGTAATTTTCTGATGATTGTTAGCAGTAATGAACAAGTCGCATTCACGATAAAGAGCATTTTTGAATGGACCGAAAAATGTTAGATCAAGTGGTTGGGTTCGGTGGGAGGTATGGGGCGGCAACGAAACTACCGTTATGAAATTATTGCGAGCATATTCATTGGCAGTCAAAGAAACGTGGCTACAATGATTGTTCAGTATCAAAAGTACAGGATCATCTGCAGTTGGCTTGACATGCATTTTGAAATGTTTCAACCAATCGACAAATAACTGTTCATTAATCCATCCATTTGGTGAAAGTCCATAAAGTGCACCAACTGGACCATTTTTTTGGAGCTGTGGATTCATTTTAGCACGCGGATAAATTAACATGGGAGGAATGTAAACTCCCGATGCACTTACACAAAATACACCGTGATAGTTCGTCCCCTTTCTGCCGAAATCGCACTGCCGACTCTCTTTTTCCCCTTTTGGCTATAAACTTTCGGACTTTTTTTTGGAACCGTTGTTACTCCCGTTTCATCAACATTGAATATCCTCGAAGTAGAAAATTGATACTTCGCCATAACATGCTCTAAATTTGTGAAAAAACGGGTTAATTCTTTTTTATTGAAGGCAGCAATTCTATTAAGGCTTGTGCCTTCTGGTTGACGGAGTGTAATTTGAGGATTTCTTTTTAGAAAAAGTCTGAGCCAATCCTTACCTGCGAGTTTTTTATCTGTATTAAAAGTATGATTGACGTTCTTCGCTTCAGCAAATTCAAAAATGAGCTTGCGTAGTTTTATGGGGGTAAGGCCATAGTACAACCTCGCTAATTCCAGAACATGATCGGCGATTTCTTTCCCCAATTCAGTAGTAAATATTGGTTTTCGGCCCAATTGACATTTTTTACCGCCTCTCAGTGAATTTTCTTTCATTTTTTTTCTTAATGTAGATTCTGGAATCAAAAAATTTTTAGCTGCTTTTCGAATTGAGCTCTTCTTATCGTCGATGTCTTTCAACGCATTTTTTAGTGACTGTTCACTCCAAGTATTCTTCGAGGCATCTAAAATGAAAAAACCTTTTCAAAATATAGAAAAAAATTGCGCATAAATTACATTTTTTTTTGATTTTTCAACTATGGTTTGTTTATTGCGCATTATGAAGGCAATGTTGCCACATTTCTAATTTTTCGAACGATTGTCGTTTTGGCTAAAACGACGTGCGCACAATTACCCACCGCGCACAATTACCCTACTTTCCCCTAAATGATCGAATTTGTATCACAGTATAGAATTCAATTACCTAGTTTTTCCATAAATTTGTAGAGGTAGAGGCGTGCTTGTGAAGTTATATTTACACTTATCTGGTTAATAAATTGATAATCTACGTTGCTTTCATCTATTTTGTTCATAAGTTATGTATATTATTTCATCGTTAATTATCGCAATATCACATACTTCAACGTAGGGGTCAGTTGCTAATTTATATAATTTTAACTCTTCTTTTATAATACTCGTTTTTTATAAACTACTTCTTTATCCCAGTTTAGCTCATAGACTGTTGAGACACAGCTTACTTAAGGAACGTAATCTAGGGCTTGGTTTTATATTTTATTTATCTTGAGTGATAGCTTCACATTCTTTCAATTCAGCGATGAATTTATCTTTTTCCTCTTCAGTAATTACCTATATGGGGGATAACCCGAAGCTTCTTGCTTCAGTTTAAGAAGTGTATCTATATATTTCGCAAATATTCCTCTTTCACCTTTGTCTTATTATATTTGGTCAATTCATAACACCAGATTTCTTAAATTCTTAATAATTTATATCGTTTCTGTACAGCTTTTTGCAATTTCTCGCATGTTCACATATTAATACATGTATGATTAGCTCTCTAAGGTTGCATTTTTTCAAGTCGCCTGTTGAAAAGTATGCTGAAGGCATCTTCCACAGTGCGTACAGCCCCCTTGCCATAAAAACTAAGGCATGTTTGGCGATTTGATTTTTTCGACCAAGTAGCCCAAATCTACTCTAAAGCGGACAGCTCATCGAACATGATGGCATAATACTTCTCCCAATTCTCGAATGTCGAAACTTAATTTTATATTGCGAAATAATGACTCGTTGTATCCCGTATCAAAATCGCTTTCGTTTACCCACTTTTTAATTACTGTTTTACTAGGAAGAACGATTTCCATTTTACTTCTCATGTGTTGATACGCTGAAGGAGATTTATATAATAATCTTGATGCAAAATTTTTTTGTTTTGTGGTCCACTTTTGTCGTTTTTTATGGAAAATCTGCATAGTGGCCAAAGTTTTTGAAGCAGTGGATTGAAAATTTATTGAGTCTAAAATTTCGGTTGAAGTACAATTTTTTTTTAGTTTGAGAAGTTTACCTGGACGTTTGAGGTACGAAATGAGAGACCTTTTGTTTTTTAAAATTCTTCGTTGATTGGCAAGGTTTTCTTTAATTTAATTTTTCGTGGTATATCCTCATTTTTTCCAGAAAATAACGTTTTTTACGCAGTTTCACTAGCGAGGTTGGTAAATCGTGTCGTATTTTATCACAGTTCGAGAGAGAGTGAAGTAGAGCGGGACAAAATATGACCTGGGAAGGAGGAAGAAAAGACCTAGACCTGAACGCAGTAGAAAGCGTCTATAGAAAATGCATAAACGAAAATAAAAGGAAAATTTGAATAAATAGTAAAATCAAATTAAAGAAAAAATAATAATAATTTAAAAATTAAAGACTGTGAAGAATTTTATTTCAAAGTGGACGCATTGGCATCAGTTTTTAGATTAGAATTGATATTTCTAGCTCCGCCGTTCCGCTGACCTGAAATTAAAAAGGGGGGAAATTAATTTGCATTAAACAATGCAAATTAAATAAGTTGAGAAAACAAGTTAAAAATTAATTAAAAAGCGACAAAGAGAAGGGACACACTCAAATTTTAACTAATAGTGAAGACTGGGAATGGTGCGAGTGGAAAGGCATTCATGTCTGGTTCGATCATTAATAAATAATAATGTTAAAAATTGCATAAATATTAAATTCCGAATAAAAACTTATTGAGAACTTTCTCGTATCATCATTTCTATTTCCAGCCATCTTTAGAGTAGGAAAGAAGAAAGAATTCGGCTTTTATATTTTTATAAAAAAAAGGAAGTGTACAAAGAGATACTGTAAAGCGTGAAAAGTTGGAATAAAAAAAAAATGGCGTAGAAGATAAGAAAATTCCCCGATAGAAATCCTGCTTCATAGGTTTGGGTTTCCGAGATTTATATTTCCTGGCTGCAGCAGGTGTTGGTTGTTGAACTTGGGCCTTACCTTCCTGATGGCGTCGGGTTTTACATTTAACCTTCGTCCAAATTTGGATAGGTTCTTCCACTTTCCTGCTACCAGTATTATCAGGAAAGGTAGAGGAGGAGGAAGTGGAAGTCGAGGAATGTCGAACTTCTTTGAAACTAAACTCAATCATTTCGCGGATGACACTCCATGGTTTTTGGTCAAGACCACATGCTATGCGTGGAATAGCAAGATGTCCGACCTGCTTTTCTTCGCATACCTGCTGTAAGTTCAAAAGGGCGGCTTGTATAGCAGTAATCTTGGGTTTGCTGGTGCTTATTTCTTGGTGACAAGGTAGAAGATCGGTCGCTGATGGTTAGTGAGTTGAGCAACCTCACCAACTCTCTTGCTCTGAACTAAAAGCTCTTGGACTTGCCCAAATCTTCTTCGAAATTCCAGTGCGATGCCAGCGCTCATAGCAAAGCCCGCACCTAAACAGTGTGCCAGGGCATTGGTGGGGGGGAGCACTGAAAAGGTCTCCTTCTACTTCATTCTTTACTGCCTGAGTAGGTGTCAATAGGTATAATATTTTATATAGGTAATTTATGGTTAACTTACATGTTCGTGATTTCACTCCGAACTATAATGATAATGCACCCTTTTTGACTATATCTTCAACAAGCTCTTGCGTTTTTGCGAAGTTATATACTTTCACTATAAGTAAAATAATACTTATAGCTGTCATATAATACCTTAAATATTTAAAGCATTCGGCACTTACTTATAACAGTACATAATTTTCTTACTTGCATGGAAAGTTGATATTTGGTTGTTAATTTTCGGATGTCTCGGTGAATATACGATGCATATTTTTTCGTACATATATCATTCCACTGTATTTTCTTCGAAAATTTCACTCTAAATGTTTTTATGAAGCGAGCAAGCAATCTTAATTGGCTCTATAAACATAATTGTCCTTTCTCTTGTATGTTTCAATACACTGATGATATTTCTGCTTCATTTCTATTAATAACATCATCATCGTCGTCATTTGATTCAGACTCATTGTCTATGATCTTCTTCATTTGGTAATCAGCATACCATATTAATATTACGTCCTTTACAATTATGTTTTTTACTTCTCCTTCGCTGAAATTAATAGGAAAATGTTAATGAAAGAAGTATAATAATTCATACGTAGAATATCCTTTCGTTACTTACTGCATATCTGCTAGTAAATCAGCCAATGGCATATTCCCATTAATCAGCAGTTGTTGTTTTAAATGTTGGGCAAAAGCCCTTGACACTCCGGACACTCTAAATACTGGGCTTTACAGTTTTTTGTTTCTTTCGCAATAATTAATTCATGCTTGTCTCCACCCCTTTGCCGAGTTTAAGTGTTTATTTGGCCACAGCCTCGCAGGGTTAATTTTCTAAATACATTTCTTCGATAATTATAAAGATTTCTTTCCTCCAATGTTTCACATTTTCTTAAGATTTTTCTAACTTCGCGCTCTTCTGCATGCATACTTTCCACATGCCTAGCTAGTTCAGCTTGCTTAACCAAGCAGAAAGGACATAGAATTTTCTTTCTCATAATTGATTTTTCATTTATTCACCTACAACAGAGAAGAAAATATCATTTTAAAACACCAATATATTAAAAAGCGTATTAATATATTTAAAATTAATAAAATCACAAAATTCATAATATTTTATGGGCACTCTTGGCAGCTATAATAGCTCTCGCTCCCCCACTATGTGAAGGTGGTGCCCTTAGAGGAGCACAACTCATGCGGCATGGCTGCTTACATTTTTTTATTTATTTCATACAACAGGCGAATATTAATTATTTAAATTCGACTGCATATTGTTCAGAATACAATATTGACGAACCACATTAACAACGATAATAAAAATATTGAAGAGGTTGGAATCAAAGTGCTCATTTGCCAAAAATTTTTTTTTTCAAAAAACGCAAAAAACTGTTTAGTGTACTTCCAGATTACTTACGGCGCTAATTCTCAGTTAGGTGGTTCTTTGGGTGCTCAGTAGCAGTTACCAGGTGAAATTTTTGGTTTTGACCGGGTAGTTTTCATTAAAAGTGGGGGGGTCAAAATGGCAAGTGAGCACTTTGATTCTCACTTTCTTAATTTTTCAAAAACAATGCGCCAAAACCTGCAAAAAATACTCAAAACGTGGCCAAAAATTGCCAAACAGTTGAAATTTATGAATTTTCATCTTATTTCACATGTATTTAGTAAAAAGTTTGATGTTTCTACGATGAGAAATTTATTATTTCATTTCAAAAATAAAGTATACAAAAATTTCTATAAGCAATACAAAAAAAATTAAAAAAACTCAAACAATCATATTCGGCATTTCATCCTGAGTACAGCATTCCGGATCGTCAACGTTATCTGCATTTTCATCTTCCACCTCTCTACTATTGAAAATGAGAAGATTGAAGAATTCCATGGAAGGGAGAGTGGACCAGTTATCACCATAGTGTTTCTTCAATAGCATTTCGATGTCTTTTTATTCGATGCATTTAATTTCAGAAGCCTCATCCGACATCAACCATATTTACACAGTGCTCCAATCATTATCGAATTTTTATTCTGAGCAGCACACCCATCTGAAACTAGACGAATTTTCTTTATCCCATCCAGATTAACATGGTTTAAGTGATGAACAACACAGGATGCGATTACATTGGCGTTTTTTGGATACTCATTTTCAGTCCAGCAGTAGCATGTAACATTTTCTGGAGATAATGTACTGCTGGAGTATCCTTCAACAATAGTAAAGTTATAAAGATAAACATTACGACTGTAGTAAGCAATAGAATCTGGAACTTTGAGTAATTGTAAATTTTTCTCACAGTCGAATGAAAGAACTAGGACGTCAGGCTCAGGAATCCGTTCGCCGTCTATAAGTGGAGCTTTCAAAAATTCAAAGAATACTTTCGCTTTTTTTTTATGCATAGCTCTTTCAACAATCAAGTCTTGTTTTGTTTCCGGATCTGTAAAATAATGTGAAAAAAATAATAAGTGAAAAATGAAAAAAATTGAGACAATGTTGAGATGAAATGACATTTTTTTTCTTTACATACTATTTTCATGTTTAATCCTTTCTGTTAGAGACGTACACGTTGAACATGCATCTTTTTTGGGGGATCCAAATCCAAAATTAAATGCAGTATTGAAAATAAATCGAAAGTAAGATTTTTTTGGAATGTTTCCATCATCGCTTTGAAATCTTTCGCGAAACATGTTATACAATTTTGATACATTCAGTTCTGGCGCCAAGTATTTACGCTGACTCTTCGCTCGACAATAATGTGATTCAGTGTACTGAAGACTATTCAAAAAATTCGAAATAGACTCACGTTGCCGTTGAAAATCAGGAATACTCTTTTTGAATCCTCCACGTTGTTCTGATACATCACCAGTTGCAAAATTTTTTTTAGCCAAACGTTGCAGTTTAAATCTGTCAACTTGAAGTATCTCATAGAAAGCCTTCAAACATACAGGCACTTCCTCTCGTTTTTTATTTCGAACAAAGTATTTCGATGATACTGTATCAGGAGGACGTGTTTTGTTTCTATGCAGGATTACTTTTGTAGTTTTTATATGTTGCAAGAGGAAGTTGTTTTGGTATGATCTTTCTGCTTTCTTATAATACAGTGAATAAAACTTTTGAAGGTCCGAGTCAGTTAAAGTAGCACACTTTAGGTGTTTAGTGTTATGATTGCATGAAGGACGTCTTACTGGTCCACTTGGCTTATATCTATAATCAAAAATGAAACATTCGTTCAGTAGTTTTATCAACAAAGAATCATGATGCATTGATATTGAAAGTAATAACAAACTAAACTTACCGATCTAAGTTCTCTTTATTCTTTTTCCATTCGTCATAATGAATAAGTCTTTTTCGAGTTCTAGTACTGAAGCTAGAGTTTAGGGATGACATGACTTTTTTTTGAGAAATAATTAGAAAAATGTCAGAATAACGAACTACAAATATTAAAGTAATAATATTGTGACCCACTATCACATTCAGCAGTGGCCAGTAAGATGTATTTTCACAGATGAAAGTGATCGCCATCAACAACACTGATAACAATTTGGGTTGGTGTCAAAGTGCTCATTTGCCAGTGGCAAGTGAGCACTTTGATTCCAACACTACTTTTCCACAGCTGATATCACGCGGATTCGGCGGTTGACCTACTTCTTCGAATAGGCAACTTGTAGTACACTACATCCGCTATCAGATGGCGGTGCTAACTCATTTTTCAAAAATATGGCAAATGAGCACTTTGATTCCAACCTCTTCATCAAGCAGAACGGTCGTTCTGCGAGTCAAGTTCAAAACGTAACCAAATTGCCATAGAAACGAACGAAAGTGCGCGTACGTACGAGCAAACGGCCGACTATGCTTATATTCTGTGAACAGGATTTACTCTATAGCGTTTATGCAATTTTTACCGAAACTATTGGTCGTAATGGATATATTTATAGCTTATTTTGAAGATCTCGCCAAGAGCTTCAAAATAAGCCATAGATAATTACTGTACGATAAAAACTCGCCGAGTTATTAACATCTGAAGTAAGCGATTATGACAAATTTTTGAAGTTAAGTAAACTCATTTTCTCGACAACTAATAGAGATGAAAACTTGAAATTTTGTATGCTTCATCTGCATGATGTAAATGAGTGCGTGTGAGGTTTTCGTCCAAATTGGCCCCCTTTTACTCCTCCTCCCCCCTCAAATGGGCCTTAAAAATTTTTAAAATGGAACGAAAACTATAAAAGGCACTTCTACAGCATGTTTTCAATAAGTGTACCAAATTTCAGTTCATTTGCTTCATTACACTATTCCCTATCCTTGAGCAAAGTTTGGAAAATTTTAGAATATGTACAAGAGGGGAAAACGAAATAGGGGAACAGCATAAGGCACGAAAGGGGAAATTGAAATAGGGGAAATTCATAGACGTTGTTTCAATGGATCGGACTTCTCTGATTCAAGTAGGTAAAAAAGGATGAAATTAAATAGGGAACTCCTATTGCTGTTTGTGGTGTGGTAATTCAGTGGTTGAATAGAATACAGTAAATATAATAATTTCGACTTTTCTTAATTTTCATTACATTTTCCGGAATGAACCTAAATCTCTCTATAGCTGCACGATGTGCAGAATTCTAGGAACATTTCCTCTGCGTATGGCGTTTATTGTAAAATAAGAATCGTGTTTTTCAAAAAAATACGTGATGGTAGCATTACTTTCTTTAAATATTATATTCCAAAAAAAAACCTTTGATATCCGCAAAAAAAAACTTCTAACAAGCAAAAACGTCAACTTCAAAACATTTCTTAGTTACACCTATTTAAAAAAAAAAAAAAAAAAAAAAAAAAATTAAGGTAAAAAATAATATGATACAAGCCCACAGATCAAGTTCCCCTCTTTTCAACTTAGAACTTGACGGTCGTCATTAACGAAAACACAACGATTATCATGTACCTAAATATTACATTTTCATTTCACCAAACTTTAAAATTTAACTTGTAAGGGGATCGTATTACGACCGCAGATATGTTATTGTTACTTCTTTAGTACCACTTGATAATGTTTAAACTCACCAATTACTACATTACATAACACATATTGCACCTACCTTTCGAATATGTGCGTTGAAATCGATATATATTTGAATTCAATATTAAAATTAAAGTAAATAGAAGTAATCAAATGATAATATTTAAAATTAGCAATTACTAAATTACGTAATATATATTGTACATATTACAAATATGTGCGTTGAAATTGAGATCTATTTGAATTCACAATTACAATTACAACACATGAAAATACGTAATAAAATAAAATAATTATAAAAAATTTATTCATACACATTTGGAACTTTTTGTTCATGAAATCATTTCCATTCCATAAATTCATTGCCTATTCAGTTGTATTGTTATGAATTAAACATTGTTCCATCCTTTCTTTTCATGTTCAGTAATTTGGAACAAAAATGTTAACTCACATAACGAAATCACCCCAATTGCACAGTCATATCATTAGTGAGACATTTCAATTTATAGCGATCATACTAAAAACAATACCAAGTGAATGACGACCGTCAAGTTCTAAGTTGAAAAGAGGGGAACTTGATCTGTGGGCTTGTATCATATTATTTTTTACCTTAATTTTTTTTTTTTTTTTTTTTTTTTTTAAATAGGTGTAACTAAGAAATGTTTTGAAGTTGACGTTTTTGCTTGTTAGAAGTTTTTTTTTGCGGTATTATTTTCTCGTTACCAATGAGAGCTGTTGGGCAAAAAGTATTATTAAATCACGATATCTTGTATTGATAATCGTGAAGTTAATACGCACTTGATTTTTCTTTTTAATATTTACACATATCCGCTAGAAAAAAAAATTGGCGTACAAAAAAAAATATAGATAATAATGGTTGAAGTCAGAACATCTTAGTAAGATATTTGTTACACGTAAACGCAATAGTTAATAACGGTTATTTATCAACTATTATTATTGTTAGGTCGATCTATTAACCACTGCACGGCTATATTCGAGTAATATCTGGAAATGCGATATATATTCTCTAAAAAACAGTGAAATATTCCCTTAAAGGTAAAATATACATTATTTTATATTCCATTATAAAGGAAAATATTCAAAAATATTCCCTATCAATATAGGTATCATTTTAAAGGAAATTTCATTTTCAGTTTTGCTTTGGTGTTTTTATTATCGGAGATAGCTATACTGGAATATTTGAGCATTTCTTCTAAAAATTTCTGGACCCTGCTCGGCGCTTTTTTAAAAACTTTCTTCATATTGCTAATAAAGGAATTCGTCAAGTCGTACTTTGCCCGAATTAGCTCAAACTCGATGTAACCTATGAGCAACACAGCTAACATGGGTCATCTTTACACAAAATCCTTGCATGCAAGATGCCGCCTTCACCATATCGACGGTGTAGCGCAGAAAGGGCGAAACTTTTTTTTTTCTAAGAGGAATCTATAATGGGTGTTCGAAATGTGAAAGTCAGAAAGGGCTAATCTGCAGGGCCAATCTGCAGTTTAGGATTATAAGAAAAAAAAGGGCCAAACAGCAAAATAACCATTTTTTTTTTGTAACATAAAATACAAAGAAAAAAATACATACGAAAAAATTTTACCAATAAGATGAAGATATTTTAAAATTTCAATTTTTTTTTTTAGGTTTTTTAAAATTTTTCTTCTGTTTTGGTGTTATTTGTGATGCGTTTTTTACAGTTTTTTCTTTCGGAGTTCTTCCATTCGGCGTCTTTTCCATCGAGGTATTTTCCTTGGGTGTTTTTGCCGATGTTTCTTTAGTAGTTTTTTGTTTTGGCCTTTTTGGTTTCTGAACTTTCCTTTGTTAAGATTTTCGTTTTTGAGTATTCTGATGATTCTCATTGCCAGCTTCCGGCATAGTTCCTTCTTCAGGCGAGTTGACTGGTTCAGGCGAGTCTACGATTTCGGAATTTTCTTCTTTGGCTGCACTAAGCAATCTTTTACAGCATTACTGAATTTCAAATTCATGTATTCGGCATGGTGATGTTTTGGAATAGCTCTTTGAAGGCACAACTTGTTCAAATCTCTATATTTTGCTGTAGAGATTGGCAGTTCGGAGAAGTAAACTTGAGGTGGCTCACTCATTTTTGAAGCATTTCATTTCAATTTGCATACAATGGTTTCTAAAGCAGCATCTCTCGCATTGGAAAATGTTTGAAATTCTTTCTCTTCAACCCATTTTTTAGTAAATACGCATAGTTGGCATTCACTAATTTTGAATGGGGAGCCATTTTTCATCTGAAATCTCTATTGTGAATCAGAAAATTTTTTCCAGTCATTAAAGTCGTCACAAGTTAGTCGAATAATCGAATATGGAAATGGTTTTTGTCAAGCGTTGGAAATGACTGTACCCCATTCACTCGGCGCATAAATTGTTTTACGTGTTGTCGCAGTCTCGATTGTTCCATGTACCGAATCGACAGTCATTAAGGAATGGCCAGACAATAAGAAGTTCAAGGTTATGGCTTTGATATTGGTGGAATTTTGGAGAAAATTCATCAAAAAAAGGAACATGGCTTTGTTCTTTTGTTGTCCGGCACAATTATCGCAGTAAAGCACTACATTTTTCCTGACTCAATATTTGGATTACTTTCAGGGAGTATTACTATAATATTGTCATCGAATACGATGTCTTCAATAGGCTGAAGATCGTTTCTACTATTTTCTATACAACAATCACCATTTTTCATTACAAAATCAATTTATTACATTCGGAAAATTATCATTATTATTTTGAAGTAATGTATAATTAATTAATTATGGTTACTATACCTGAAGCATTAATTGCTATCTTAGAAGCCACATTCTCCTCTGGCAATTCTAAGATATTATCTACAGTCAGTTCAATTACATCAGCATAAAAAGAATATTCATCACCTTCGAAAACATTTTTGGCACTGCTATTGAAGTAAATCAAGCCATTTTCTTCAATATCAACAATGCAACCATGAAAAGATTCACTCGCTTCCATAATTTCAAAGTTAAAGAACACGACGTTGTCAAAATTAATTATCATTATCAACTATAAAATTATAATTCAAAAACCATGCCTTAATCATCTGTTTTGCTCTTTGTATCTGGACACACTACTTTTTCCCACAACTTTTTCCTTCACCTTGGACATACAACATTTTGTTTTTAGGCTTTTTGATGAAATACGAGACTGATAGCATCAAGACGTCATTTTTAATGGAAAAATAGGTAAATCCCTACCAAAATCAACCAAAACCCCAAAAATAAAAAATTTGGATATATAACCGTTTCCCTTTAAGCCATCGAAATGCGGCTTAATCGACTTGGAATTTGATGAAACGTGAAGATACATATGTTGGATATCCCTATTCAGGTGTACCACAAAAAAATATTTATTCATATATAAATCACAACTCTAAATAAATATAAAAGTATGAAATTATAACGTATAATTACCAAAGGTGCTCTAAATTTCATTTTTTATGATACAATTCGAAGCAGTTGTCATCTATACATAACCCTGCGTTACATTTTAAGCATATTGTTCATACGCGTAGGCGTCGACGTCTGGATGAAATTGTAACTGGCCATAGGTGTTAGAAGAGGTAAACAAATTCGAAATAGGATGGCCTTTGGTCAAGTGTTTTTTCTTCTGGTCATCTCTGTACCTTTTTTTGCAAATATCTTCTGCCAAGTTCGTAAGAAAGATTTTCAAACTCAATTTATGCGACTGGTGTATGTACTTAAAATTCACAACTAAACACATTAGAAGTCTTACGAAAACTTTCTTCTACCAACTTGTTTAATTTTCAGTCTAATTCGTAAGTTGAAATTTTTGATCTGATAGATCGACGCCTCCCATAATTTCATTGTAAGTAATGGTTATCGTTGGGCAGTCAAAATTCTTCATTCCATCTTTCATTTTTCTGGTCATTTGAACAACTTCTGCTTCATAACAATTTGATAACATATGGACCCTTACAATCCAAGCATCTGCTTACTATATTTTGATTATTATTTACTTGAAATAGGACATCTCCATTCAATTTTAGCTTGTGTCTATCAGAAGNCTGGTTCAGGCGAGTCTACGATTTCGGAATTTTCTTCTTTGGCTGCACTAAGCAATCTTTTACAGCATTACTGAATTTCAAATTCATGTATTCGGCATGGTGATGTTTGGAATAGCTCTTTGAAGGCACAACTTGTTCAAATCTCTATATTTTGCTGTAGAGATTGGCAGTTCGGAGAAGTAAACTTGAGGTGGCTCACTCATTTTTGAAGCATTTCATTTCAATTTGCATACAATGGTTTCTAAAGCAGCATCTCTCGCATTGGAAAATGTTTGAAATTCTTTCTCTTCAACCCATTTTTTAGTAAATACGCATAGTTGGCATTCACTAATTTTGAATGGGGAGCCATTTTCATCTGAAATCTCTATTGTGAATCAGAAAATTTTTTCCAGTCATTAAAGTCGTCACAAGTTAGTCGAATAATCGAATATGGAAATGGTTTTTGTCAAGCGTTGGAAATGACTGTACCCCATTCACTCGGCGCATAAATTGTTTTACGTGTTGTCGCAGTCTCGATTGTTCCATGTACCGAATCGACAGTCATTAAGGAATGGCCAGACAATAAGAAGTTCAAGGTTATGGCTTTGATATTGGTGGAATTTTGGAGAAAATTCATCAAAAAAAGGAACATGGCTTTGTTCTTTTGTTGTCCGGCACAATTATCGCAGTAAAGCACTACATTTTTCCTGACTCAATATTTGGATTACTTTCAGGGAGTATTACTATAATATTGTCATCGAATACGATGTCTTCAATAGGCTGAAGATCGTTTCTACTATTTTCTATACAACAATCACCATTTTTCATTACAAAATCAATTTATTACATTCGGAAAATTATCATTATTATTTTGAAGTAATGTATAATTAATTAATTATGGTTACTATACCTGAAGCATTAATTGCTATCTTAGAAGCCACATTCTCCTCTGGCAATTCTAAGATATTATCTACAGTCAGTTCAATTACATCAGCATAAAAAGAATATTCATCACCTTCGAAAACATTTTTGGCACTGCTATTGAAGTAAATCAAGCCATTTTCTTCAATATCAACAATGCAACCATGAAAAGATTCACTCGCTTCCATAATTTCAAAGTTAAAGAACACGACGTTGTCAAAATTAATTATCATTATCAACTATAAAATTATAATTCAAAAACCATGCCTTAATCATCTGTTTTGCTCTTTGTATCTGGACACACTACTTTTTCCCACAACTTTTTCCTTCACCTTGGACATACAACATTTTGTTTTTAGGCTTTTTGATGAAATACGAGACTGATAGCATCAAGACGTCATTTTTAATGGAAAAATAGGTAAATCCCTACCAAAATCAACCAAAACCCCAAAAATAAAAAATTTGATATATAACCGTTTCCCTTTAAGCCATCGAAATGCGGCTTAATCGACTTGGAATTTGATGAAACGTGAAGATACATATGTTGGATATCCCTAT
Organism: Phenacoccus solenopsis; assembly: GCA_009761765.1. Classification (NCBI taxonomy): domain Eukaryota; kingdom Metazoa; phylum Arthropoda; class Insecta; order Hemiptera; family Pseudococcidae; genus Phenacoccus; species Phenacoccus solenopsis. The sequence continues at coordinate 35,932,078 of CM019753.1, forward strand.
TCAGGTGTACCACAAAAAAATATTTATTCATATATAAATCACAACTCTAAATAAATATAAAAGTATGAAATTATAACGTATAATTACCAAAGGTGCTCTAAATTTCATTTTTATGATACAATTCGAAGCAGTTGTCATCTATACATAACCCTGCGTTACATTTTAAGCATATTGTTCATACGCGTAGGCGTCGACGTCTGGATGAAATTGTAACTGGCCAGTAGGTGTTAGAAGAGGTAAACAAATTCGAAATAGGATGGCCTTTGGTCAAGTGTTTTTTCTTCTGGTCATCTCTGTACCTTTTTTTGCAAATATCTTCTGCCAAGTTCGTAAGAAAGATTTTCAAACTCAATTTATGCGACTGGTGTATGTACTTAAAATTCACAACTAAACACATTAGAAGTCTTACGAAAACTTTCTTCTACCAACTTGTTTAATTTTCAGTCTAATTCGTAAGTTGAAATTTTTTGATCTGATAGATCGACGCCTCCCATAATTTCATTGTAAGTAATGGTTATCGTTGGGCAGTCAAAATTCTTCATTCCATCTTTCATTTTTCTGGTCATTTGAACAACTTCTGCTTCATAACAATTTGATAACATATGGACCTCTTACAATCCAAGCATCTGCTTACTATATTTTGATTATTATTTACTTGAAATAGGACATCTCCATTCAATTTTAGCTTGTGTCTATCAGAAGAGTAGGGAGCTTATTACAATTAGATTCGGTTTGCCTCTGCCTTTTTTCTGTAATTCAAATGCTGAATTTTGAAATGCTATAATTATTATTTTCAGTATATCATTATCAAGAAACACTTTTCACACAGTAAAATGAAAATAACTTCAAAATTTCCATAATTTAGTTACCTTCAAGGAACATACTTTTTAATTTATCAGCAACATTGTCAATAGAAGATTTATCTATGCCTTAATACTTGTCACTTTGGCCAACACAGTTATTTTAAAGGAACTGGCGTATACATATTCTTAATACTTTTAGAATATTTCACCCATTTTTGAAACATATCTGTAGGGCTTATTTCAGTGTCAATTTCGGTCATCACATTTCTGTAATAAAACATTGTACTTATAATATCCTATATAGAAGAAAAGAGAACTTCATAATTACACTAGAATGGGTGCTACATAATATAGGTACTTATGCTCAACTTACTGATTTTTCCCACAGCATTTGTATACATCCCCATCAAAAAAAGAAATTAATTCAAAGGTGAAAAGGCTTATAAATCTGTATTAAAGCTAACTTAAAAATCCACATTAAAATAAAAAATGTGTGTTCCTGTGTTGAAAAGAGAAAAAAAAAGACATTGTTACAATAATATTAAAAAAAATAATGATAATAATAACGAAGTAAAAAAAAAAATAAGAAAAAAATAAAAAAATAATAACACAAATTACAATAACAATAACATATAAATATACAAATAAATTTTACAAATTATGCGTTTTCGCGGCTTGACCACCAAGCCATGGCTTGCTCCACAGTCTTTGGTCTGCAAATGATCATTCTTTCCCGAAGAGATATATAAAACAAGTAAAACATCTCGAAGTAAGCCTTAAAAAATTGGATAAATTGCTGGTGGCTCCACCACCAGTCTACTGCGCATCATGACTCTTGCTACTTCTTCGAAATCATTCTAAAATAAACAAAAAAAAAAAAAAAATGATGAATGAAAATCTCACCAACAAAAATTATTAGAGAAAAAAATTTTTTTTTTACTTACTCGTAACATCCAATAGTGGTGATTAAAAAAATAGCATCTTTTTGATGGACATGGGATGTCGAATCCCAGACCATTATCAGTAGTCCATAAGGGACGGTAGTACAGGGCACTATGTGTGCGTGCGTTAGGTAGTGTCGTTGTATGGTTTGGTGTGTGTGTGAAGCTGCTTCGGTGTATCGTCTGGGTGAGGGAATATGGAATCGCAAGGTGGCTCGTTGTTATTTGTAATGGTCAGCGAATTATATTATACGTTGAAAAAAAACATATTTTGTTAGGTAAACGGTGCCGCGGTATGAACGCGTGAACCGGGTATTTGATTTAGCGCGCGCATTGTAACACGGCTACCTGTGGTGAGAATTAGGGTGAATGGAGTTATTGTTTAGAGGCGTGGGTGCTTTATTGGCACCTGTATGGGTAAATCTTAGCTAAAAATGTTTAAAGGAGCGTATGTATTACGTAAGTGTCCTAATGTAGCAGGTGATTTTGTGACAATATAGGTAAAGTAGCATTTTAAGATAGAAAAAATGGTATTAAGTTGTGCATATTTTTTTGAACAGAAAATAAAAAATTTTTTATATTGATATAGTTTTTTATTTTTTTTCTGTACAAAATAGAAAATATCATATAATAAAGCTACAAGAAAAAAATTACAACATACATTTATAAATAAATAAATAAATAAATAAAAAATTACAACATACATTTATAAATAAATAAATAAATAAATAAATAAATAAAAAATTACAACATACATTTATAAATAAATAAATAAATAAATAAATAAAAACAATAAATACTCGGTTAAACTATTCTATTCTACATCATAGTCGGTATCGAATCCCGAGTCGTAGTTACGATCTTCCAAATCATCATAATGAATCTCTTCACGCGAAATTCTTCCAGTAATTCGCGCATAGCTAACGTACGAATTATTAAGCAATCGCCTCGTTTCACCATAAGGCGTTATATTGAGATTTCTCCGCTGGAGCCACATTGCTCCACTTAAGCCATAGATAGGCGCTAACGAGGACATATAAAACACCTCTCGAGGAACAACCTACGGGTCACATTGAAATATGAATTCTATTATTGTACTGTTCGCAGCACCAGGGTATACCTCCCATCTCTGCAACCTGATGGCTCCAATGAAAAAAATAACAGTCATTTTGCGAAAAAAACAATCACCACTTAATATTCAAAATTTTCACCTTAAACGGTGTTCGACGCGTCTATATACTCTAGCGAGAAACTGTTATCGTATTCGCGAAAAATTTTTCTTATATAGCTTATTTCTCCCTTTATAGTCCATTCTTAGATCACCAGGTTCTCGTTAAATTACAATTCAACGTATAGAATACAACCCTCTACATTCATTCTCAAATTCCTTTTTTTCCAATTCACAATGTCCTTAATTTTCAATAAAGATGCCGCTTCTTAACCACCAATATTCTTCACAATTTGCAAAAAAATACAAATCATACGCCTCAAAGATAAGCCTACTTCTCGTACGTATCTATTTTTAAAATTCAAGTGCTACATTAGTGCTGTCATGTAATACGTACGCACCTTTTAAACATTTTTTTCCATACAGGTGCCAATACAGCACCCACGCCTCTAAACAATAACTCCATTCACCCTAATTCTCACCACAGGTAGCCGCGTTACAATGCGCGCGCTAAATCAAATACCCGGTTCACGCGTTCATACCGCGGCACCGTTTACCTAACAAAATATGTTTTTTCAACGTATAATATAATTCGCTGACCATTACAAATAACAACGAGCCACCTTGCGATTCCATATTCCCTCACCCAGACGATACACCGACAAAACTACACACACACACAAAACCATACAACGACACTACCTAACGCACGCACACATAGTGCCCTGTACTACCGTCCCTTATGGACTACCATTATCCGTCGTATACATCGCGAGAATTATGTATTAATCTCTCCCCGCTAAGTGTGACGTGCACCCTAGGGGACGCCTGCTCCCCTCAGAGAGCTCTACCTGGCACCACACACATCACATTTCTGTGTTGTGTGACTCTCACAACATTGGCTGTTGGCCAAACCTATACAACAAAATTAAAAATTCATTACTATTTATTTTTATTTTTTTTGCTATGTATTTAAAGTTAAATTCTACTCACCAGCCTACCCTCCATAAAGGGTATCCCTGCACACCAGGCCTCCGTTGGTGGTCGATATGGTGGAGGAGCACCGCGCACTATTGGCGGTAATACAGGAACAATTAGCATCCTTCTTTGTACAGAGGTTAACGTCGAAGGTGTGGGTGCTGCATTGGCTACAACCGAGGAGGTAAGAGGCTGCATGGATGGTATGGCAGGAGAATTAGGACTTAACGTAGGCATTAGTGGAGTGTTGAGCCTGTCGACATCTGGTAAATCCTACACAAAAGAAAATATATATATATATTTTCCTTTAATAAAAATTGTAATTCACAATAAATGCCACTCAGATACAGATACTAACGTTTAATTTTTTTTCATGTAAGGTGTTAATTACTTTTTACAACAAACACAAAAACATAAAAAAAATAATAGATACATAAGCAATTTTTCGAAATTACTGATTAGTAATTCTAATAAATATGAAAATAAAAACAAAACTTACCGGTATTAAGTTGAATAAATCCTCCAATGTCCTGGGCGACATTAGTAACACCTCCCCGTCCAACGGGGCCTCTAAATCGAGGAGTGCAGAATCTAATTCTGGTATACTGTTATTATTACTCATATTTAATAAAATAATATAAAAAAGAACAAGAAAAAAAATAATAAAATAAAGGGAACGAAGAAAAGCACGAAAAAAAAACCAAAAGAGATAAAGTATCTAAACAATCACTGGCAGCTTTTAAATCTCCTTATGAGAACAAAACAGTGAAGAATAAATCTCGAAAATCTATATCGTTGTGATTTACTCCCTTTAGAAAAACATTTTTTTTTTAATTCTTACATTCTTTTCGCCATAAAATTCCAAAGTAATTATCCCACATTAGCGACACATCTTCTAGGTGCACAATATGCATAGTCAGCACCCGCAAGATCACACGCATAAAACAATCTACGAACACAAACATTTTAATACGACTTCTTTCATTCCAGATAGATGAAAGAATTCAAGCAGAAATAAAGTTTGCAACTTTAAATGCGAACCAAAGCACTCCCAAACGCTGATACGAAAAATTCAAACGAGCCAATATATAATTTCTAACCTATAGCCCAAACTCACTCTACACAACGCCCTCAACAATTCTTTTTCGACGCTAGATATTAATTATAAATATATAGAGGCTCTTCAATTACATTTGCCATGCCATTATGAACTTCTTTCACCTACCAATAATATCTTACCTCCAGAAGAGTTCCCATGTTCCAAAAATTTATCTAAATGGTCCGATTATTTCATTACAATGGACCAAATTTGACTCCAGTTCTTTAACTTTCCATCCCTTTTCGCCTTTGATATTTCAAAATATGACTTTTATTTTCAACGAAAGATGGAAAGAAACTACACCTCGCTTCGATATCCGTACCTCAAAAGATGACCTCGAAAAAAAGTAAACAGATGTCATTAAATAAAATTCCCTCAAGAATCTTTGAAAATAAATTCTTCCAAGACTTCCTATACTTATCTTGGTTCTCCTTCTTAACTACTTGTGTAAGCATATTATCCATCCTTACTTTTAAGATGTATTTTAAAATAAATCGCTTAATTGCACAATTTAATTTGTTAATTTTAAGAAAAGAAATTACTTGAAATCTATATATATTTAAGTACTTCTATTGATGGCACAATCTTTTATTATAAAACTATACCCTTACTTACCTATACATTACGCTTGTATTACTTATGTACTTTTTTTTGAAAAATGAGGACATTTTTCTGTGAAGGATGGTCATTTGTGATGAGTCATAGTATAAGGAAAAGACAAAATACCAATAAAAACATCTACCCTAATTTAAACAATCATCACCCTTTTTATTATTTAACATACACACAGGGAAAATAACTGAAACACTTGTAACCAAAATTACATTGTTTTACTACCACATACTCACCTTTCTTTTCCATAAGATTATATGCTAAAATACCATCTTAATAAGCCTATCGCACACTTAGATCCCAATACACACAAAAGTACAAACACAGAGTTAAATCCTTCAGGAATGTAAATCAACCCCTTTAAGAATGTAATCACTCCCCATCTATTGAAACTATATAAATACTCCAGAAATGACCATCTCAAGTCAGTCGAGAATTTGTCGAGAGTTAGTCCTCACTAAGTATAATAATAACAGTGGTCGAGCCTTAAGCCGAACCTACTGCAACTCTATTAGTTTTATAAAACAGTGGTTGAGCCTTATGCCGAACCTACTGCAACTCTATTAGTTCTACAAAAGTGGTCAAGCCTCAAGCCGAATTACTGCAACTCTATTTGTATGTGAAATTGTCAATGTGAATGAATTTATTAAAATTCGTCTTCGAATAAATCTGTGTTTTATTATCAAACGACTCATCACACGTGTTATTCAATAACTAAACATTTATAATGAAAAATGGTGAATGCATTACCTTATTTCTATGGAATGGTGGTCGTGATTGTGAACGATCACTTAACATCTTCAGCTATACCTTCACTTAGTACAAGTACTGGCGGTAGTGCTTCATGACAAATTCATTAATGACTTTAAAAACGAAGTTTTAAAAATCTTAAATCAGAAATTAAGGATAAGGATAAACCTACTTTCTAAACTTCAACACATACTCGACCAAATCCGCAAATGTGCGAAAACTATTAATAAAGAAGTAAAGAAGCTCGAAAATAAGATCTTAATACCTGCATTTTCTTCAGTGGCAGCTGCAGCAAAGTAGGTCACTGATACCTTAATTAACGAGCTGAATAAGGATTCTACTCCTGCTAAAAAAATGAAGATCTCCTTCCAGGAAAGGGCTTAATTAAAAACTCTCCTTCCGGTGAAATTCACTCCAAATGCTTAGCCGCCATCGCAATATGCGCAGCTGCTACCATATTGAGATTGTCTGAAGAGGCTTTGGTAATATTCTTGAACCAGTATACTTACTCAACCACTTTTATAATTATCGAATATATAACTACAGGTTGTGCTAGAAACGTACTACACCCCTCGCCATGGCATCATGGTCTCATCTATACAAATTGTTTCGCCAGGAATATAATACCGACGAATCGTACAAATAGTATTTGTTTCGATTACAATCGTATCTATTAGTTCATCTATGAAAAATAAATAAAAGAAATCGATAGGTGTTTTCACAGCACTTGGAACATCTGGACCAAACTTACCATTCATAGTAAAGTAGTTAAGTTTGAGTTTCTTAGAATTTGCAGGGAAGCGTCGCCAAATGAATTCTAGCTTACGAGTTTTCTTTTTTTTTCTAGAAGGTTTCACGTTATTTTGTTTTTGATTTGTTTTTTTCGCTTAGGGTTTTTCTGTTGTTTTTATTTTACCTTGTTTTTGCTTTTGAACTTTACCATTAGCCGTTTGTTTCTCTTTTAAAGTACCTGGAGTTGGCACAAAAGAGGATATACCACTAATATGATCATTATTCAGTATACGAATATTCACTAGATCATCATCAGTATTTATACTCGTTCTATCGAATAGATCAAAATTTATACGCGTTCCATCACCTAAAAACCAAATTGGAAAATTATGGATATACCCAAGTGATTATTTTACTACAGATAATTTTCACTGATAAATACCTTCCAATGTATTCAAAGATTATAATACTTTCGACTGCACCATCTGGCGAAACCAGCGATACCTTCTTCTGGCGAAACATTTTCAGCGGTACCTTCTTCTGGCAAAACATTTTCAGCGGTACCTTCTTCTGGCGAAACACTTTCAGTTGTACCTTCTTCTAGTGGTGAACTTAGGGCTTCAACTTTCTTTTTTAGTGGTGAATTTTCTACTTTATTCAAACATTTTTTTTTTACGCGGTGGACCATTTATTTCAATATCTTTCTCATCTGACCAAGAACTACTTAGTTCCGCATCTGATTCATTTTCCTCTAAATACGTAAGATACGCGAGAACTTCATTTGTCAGAGGTTTATTCTTTATTTTCCACTAAATTTCACATGATCACAAAACTTTTAACCATGTAGCATACAAAAAAATTTCAAGAAAAATCGCGGAATAAAGCATAATAACAATTTTTATCAATTTTAGAAACATTACATTGGCGTGAGATAATAGCATTTTTCACAGCAATATAGTTCCGTTCAGTGTCGCCCTCTACTTAAACCAAGACTGTAACTTTATATTTTCAACCTCATAGAATCCGAATTTCGCATCAGTTTTTACATGCCATGTGTGCTTCAACGTACACACCCTATATCCGAACTTCATACCAACCGTGTGCTGTACTGCACACGTGGCTGTTATCCTTATTTTAGATTTGTGCATATATATGCACACATGGCAGTCAGCAAGTTAACGGATACATCTTTGTTGATTTTTTTGCGTTTCTCCTGAATCAATTATTCTATAACTTTTTTGTTTTTTTTTTTTCTATTTGTTTCAGTACACTTGGGATTATTTTCTATTTGCTGTATCTGCTTCGCTGTCAAGAATAGTATTAGTTGCCCGAGGTTCACCACCTTCTGATTGTCAATCTTGTTATCGTAATTTTTGATTTGGTAATAATTTTTTGTCACTTTTTGTAAAACTATAAGAGCCTATTCCCTTAAGGTAAAATTTTCCGGTCATGTTGTAACGGCATCGCTTCTGGTGAAACCTCAGGCTGTTCGTTTTCACATAGCCACAATAGTTGCATTACAAAGTTCGTAGAATCAATACTTGGATACTACTTCTTAGTGTATGGTTCCTGATGCCACATCATTCCATGCGGCTGTCTCTATATCTCTTCCTCGAATTCTTGCCAACAGTTGATTATGATGTTGGCTCCCTCAAAGTACTTTCTGATAAATTCGGATAGCGCGTATGTATATGTCATTCTTTTGCCTTTCAGCCTGCTTATGTATTCTTCCGGATGTAGTACCTACTGTAAGAACAATATATCGCATGCTCCGCGATCACGAGGTATTTGAATTGCTCTGATAATATAGGGTTCTAACCTCGGCAACGGTTCCATTAATGGCGAATCAGTAAATCACTCAGACTTTCGAAAAATTACAAAACATCTTTTCAAATCTTTGAATTTGAAATTATTGTTCAACAGTACTATGAAAGACAACCCCCGAAATCGTTAGGTTGAGTAGTCCCCCACTCTAATTGGGCGAGGAGGGTCATGTTTAGGGCTGTTGTGGGATCGCGCCTGAGGTACTGCTCATTCCTTTTTATACATAAATTCAAGTTTAAATCAATCAGAAAGAAATTAAACTCGCTACAAAGAAGATTTTCAATTAATATTGCTAGACTGTATATTTCTACTGCTACAGATAGCGCTATGGTAATTGCTAAGACTCCCCCGATATATCTTACGATCATGGCCCAAACATACTGATATATTCTTTAAAAAAATATTAAAATCGAATATAATTTTAAAATCGATTATCACAAAATTTTTCCAGATGTTAACTTAGTTCATAGAAGGGGGAAAACTATCTACTTTACAATTAACCAAATTATTGTCTCGAAGAACAAATTTAAAGAAATTTTATTCTGGGAAATTATAAAATTTTGGCAAATATTGTGGGAAAATAACACTAAAAGCGAAGTCACACATCCAAATATTGAGGTCTGGATAAACTGTACTATTGAGCCGGATTATCACTTGTCATAAGTTCTGGGATTGTAATTCTACTCATTAATATGTATATGTAATATTGCCCTGGGTCCTCCCCATGCCTCACCACACCCCGGTGTGGATGGATGTGTCCATGTAATGTATCCCCATATTAAGAAATAAATTTACCACATCAGAGAAAGTTCCCAAGTGTGGAACCCTGAAAAAATGGTTATATATACAAATTAGTAGCTATTTTAACATCAACTGCTCTATAATACGCCTCCGCAGCTATTGCTAGCTTTGGTAAGTGCCACTGTTTCCGCTGGAGATAGGCTCATTTCTTCGAGATATTCTTTAGCCTCCTGTTCCCTGGTTGCAGAAACCTACTTACATAGTCTCCAGGAATCAACATATAATATTAAATTAGTGGCTGCCGCAGCTATTGCTAGCTTTGGTAAGTGCCACTGTTTCCGCTGGAGATAGGCTCATTTCTTCGAGATATTCTTTAGCCTCCTGTTCCCTGGTTGCAGAAACCTACTTACATAGTCTCCAGGAATCAACATATAATATTAAATTAGTGGCTGGCGACCTCTTTGCCCTTGGAGAGAGCTGCTCTTTAGTCTACTGTGTGATGGAGGACTTGGTATGTAGTATGTACACTGGCATTGGGGTGAAGTTTGTGGAGCTCTTTGGAGGCTGTGAGGAACTTTGCCACCAAAATAAGTCTGTGGGGAGAGGTGGATTTTCTACCTTATAACCAAGGGTGTTAGCACTGGTAAACCTTCATTAGTGCTCTACACCAGTCTCCACTTGCCCTACTCAATGCTTGTAAAGAGAGGGGCGTTGGTAGGCTGGCCCTCCCTAAAATTGGAACAGGGAGGGACAGGCTGGCATAAGGTGATGTGCTCCCATTAGTGGAGGACGCATTCCATAACTGTGAGGTAGAGATCCTAGTGTGCCAGCTCCTATAGTTTCAAGTTGGTCTAAGTTGTATGTAATTTTCTTTTTATCTAATTTCTATTTATTTATTTATTTATTGATTCATGTTCTAAATTTATTCATATTTTCTAAAAATCTATTATTTATTTAATTCTTACTTCACCCAATAAGTGCCCTTATTATATAAATATAAATTATTGCGTTCCTAAATATACCGGGTGACTACTTGGTTCGAGCACCCCAAGCGCAAAAGTCTTTCCCTAATAGAAGTGAATTATGTATTTGAATGATGTTACCAAGAATAAATACCATAAATAATATTTACTTAATGCTTAAAAGCGTTTATCAATGAAACGCAAAATTTTAATTCATACTTTCGTTGTCAAAAATGCGTATTTGTTTTGAATTTTTTCACCTTTTCGCTAATTTTTTTGCTTGGGTGCTCGAATCAAGTAGTCAGCCGGTATATAAATTGTAGTTATATTTAGTAAAATTAATTATTATATTACTGGGTAAAAGTCCTATAGACAGGCGCTAAGAAGTAATTATTTTTTTATATATTACTGGCTAATAAATTGGACTCACCCAGCAGGGCATAGTTGGGATTGGTGATCCTTATTTAAAATAAAAACAAAAAAAAACCTATGAAATTAAACAATATTTAAATTCGGAATATTTTTCGTTATCGTTAACGCGCTGACAGCCTGACAGTTGATTATACTAGTTGCACTCTACAGAGAATAAATTGAGGATAGTTGAACACAGAAAAAGCGGTAAAATTATTTTGGTTTTTTGGCTTTTTAAATGGAAATTTTGTTGATTCTATACATTTTACGCGTTTTACTCATTCTACATCTATTCACATGCATCTGGCTCCTGATAATCACAAAACTTTGTAGCCAATCAGAACGTATTAGGGTGGAGCCAGTGTGTTATAACATAACATTTTCGAAATATAGTATATCCATGGTAACAAAAAAGAAGAAAAAAAATTACCTAATACTTATATAGGATGGTGAAATAAAAAAATTCAAAAATTGTTAAGAGTTATTATAATAACTGGTCTAGGTTCTGATTGGTCATATGTTACGCGCGTAATGACCAATCATAAGGCTAGAATGTGATAAAATGTAGGTAGTTTCATTTTTGCCTTCCTACACAATATCGTTCAGTTTTCAGTGAACGACTGAAATTCGTTTGTGATTTGAATCATCACCTGATTTGTGTTTTTATTTTACGAGTTAGTCGAGGTAATTTACCACATTTCAACTTGGTGATTGGCAGGGTTGCTAAAAAACCGTTTTTTTTTTTTGTTTTTTTTTTTAATAAAAAACAAAAAACCGTTTTTATTGTTTTAAAACAGCAGGGCTGTTAACAATAACTAAAACTCTTAACTTTAACTCAAACTGACTCGTATTTTCACGTATTAAGAATATAACTGAATTTAACCATAACTATAAATCCCAATATGTGTAACTGAATAAAACTTTAACTAATATTTTCAGTCCCTAAAACTAAATCAAACTTTAACTTAAACTTAAAAAAAAATCGTTTGGGTTAAAGTCTCAAGCCAATTTCCAATTTTCCATTATTTTGAACGAACATTCAGCAAATTGAGGTTCATTTTAGACCCTTTACGATGCAGTCTCAAAGGGTCTATTATTAATGATCTTTTGTTACTGTGAAATAATAAGTGGTTTTGAAAATTAAAATTTTAAATGTGAAAAATTTTTAATTAAATTCATTTTACATTTTTGTGAACGCTTGATTTATTAAATTTGGAAACTCTTATGTCTTATTTCATCTTTTCATCGTACATAAAAAGCGAATATGATATAATCGGTAACTACATTATTTCATCATAACTTCAACTTCTTCAACTATTTTAGAAGAAGAATTAAACTTTAACTAACTTTAACTTTTTTAACTATAAAGAAGAATTTAACTTTAACCTTAACTCTAAACTTTTATTTTATTTAAGTTAAAATTATTTACATCAACTTTAACTATAACTTAAACTTTAAGTGAAAAGAATAAAACTGCAAACTTTAACTCTTATTTTTGTTTTGGAAGACTAAAACTTTAACTGAATTTAACTAATATACGTTTAAGTTAACAGCCCTGGCTCTCGCTGGGTTTATAAAAGTATAGAAATTTAAGCACCAGTAGTGAGCCTACATTCGGTGAGAACTGTCTTAGCCTTAATAAATAAAGAAGCACTAAGCTTGGTGCAAATGGATGTAAAAACTGCTTTCCTGAATGGAGTCTTGGAAAAACCCTATATATGTATCCACCAGAAGGGATGCAAGTGGAAAATGGGATGATATGCAAATTGCAAAGAGCATTGTATGGACTGAAAATAAGTCTGCAATGCTGGTATCACCGTTTTCATACCACAATTGTAAAAATGAACTTTGCAAATCATCTTAATGATCCTTGTGTTTATATTTAGTGTAAGAAGGCAAATTATGTAATACTGGTTCTTTAGGTTGACGATATATTAATTGCAGGCAACTGTAATGATAAAATTATTGAAACAAAACAGCGGTTAAATAAAGAATTTGAAATGAAGGACTTAAGGATACCTAAAATTTTCTTAGGTATACAAATTGAACGAAAAGTACATAAGCGAATTATGACATTGAAACAAACTCGATATATCCGATGTGTGTTGAAACGTTTCCATGCTAATGAACTACCAGGTACCAAAACACCAGCTTTGACACGAAATGCTGAAAGGAAAACTCCAGAAAATTCAAAACGAAAGGTAAAGTGAGACCCAGGTGAACCCAGTAAAGGAAAATCATTGTTTCGAGAGATAACTGGCTCATTGTTGCATCTATCAAATAGAACACGGCCAGACATAACTTTTGCGTTAATACTCTCTGTCAACATCAATCCAATCCTACACTGCAAGACTGGGATAGAGCTAGATGGGTATTATAATGTTTACAAGCAACAGCCGATATAAGATTAACATATACTGGTAAAAATGAAGGAATAGATGCATATGCAGATGCATCATTAGGCTCGGCAGGAAATGGTTTTTCAATCACAGGATATATAGTTAGAATTTATGGAGACCCAGTCATCTAGCGCTGCAAGAAACAGAAACTGCCAGCGGGTTCTTCATCAGAGTCAGAGTATTTTACATTATCAATGTGCTGCAAAGATGTAATTATAACACTTGGTTTACCTGAGCGACTTACAAAAAGAAATTATAGGCCTGCTGTAGTATATGGGGATAATAAGCCTGCAATTGCTCAGGCCAAAACCCCAGGTGCGGCCAAGCTAAAGCACGTTGAAAATTTAAATTACCATTGTGTTAAGGATATGGTAGCTCAGAAGAAAATTTTATTAAATTGGGTCAAAACAGATGACCAGCTAGCAGATATTTACCAATGCCTTAGCGGCTGATAAATTTATAACCTTTCGAAGGCAGATTTTCCATGATGTATAAATAAAAATAACTAAAATTCATGTTTCAGGTTTTTATTAACAATATTACAAATCATCAAAGTTGAGCCCAAGCGATACAGGTGCGCAGGGGGCGTGTTGGAGTGACGACACCAGACACTCGGCCTTGGTTTGTTGATTTGTGTGTCGATGAGCTCCGTTTTGCTTCTGAAAGTGAATTTTTTCAACACATCTCGCTTAACTTTTGAATCATCACATTTTTTTATACTCCTTTTTAAGTTTTTCGAATATACAGAAGATTTTTTTTATTCGTTGAGTTTTCATTCAAACTTTCCAACAGAAGTTACAAGAGTTACTGCGAACACTTAATAAGAATAATGTGACTGTAAATTTTTTGTAGATTTTGTCAAATTTAAATAAATATTATTCTACGAAATTACTATTTATTTTAATGTAGTTGTGAGGTGATATTAAATTCGCAGTGATGGATTATACACACGAGAGTTAGAGAATTTTTTGTTTAAAATTAAGATATAGCAGCATTACTCGTATTTAAAATGAATATGTTTTTTTTAGTAATCCTGCCAATTCAATTTTTTTTTTACAATTATAGCTGAAGGCGTGTAAGTATTCATTTTGAAAATTTTCTTTACAATCAAGGATTTTGATTTTGGTTTTATCTATCAATTCGAATCATTTTACAACACTATACTGTGCAGAACTGGGTTTTAAGGCATTTCTTTGCATTGGGCTCAAAAGATTAAAATATGCTGCGATCATCGAAATCAGAGTGTTACGTTTCGTATTCAATTTTTTGAGGGAGCGGGTTCAAATGAAAAAAAAAAATGGTTAAAATTTTCTAACTTCAATATACTCAATTAATAACAATTTATGGTGGTACTTGATGAAAATTTCCAAGAATAAAATTTTCACTCTAGCTTCAGTTTTTTCAACTCCCACTAAAAAGTATGCTTTGCTCCTTGAAAACAATATCGTTATATTGTTCTTTGCAAAGAGTTTGTGAATCCTACGAATACGATTACAGCCGTCGCTTACGGGGTACTCTCGAGATACCACCACCTCCTTTAAAAAAAGAAGAATAGAAGCGCCGAGAAAATTATACGTTATGCATTGTGCTAAAGATTGCAGATACATCATCAAATATTTCGAAGTGATGATAAATAATATCTTCTTTAGTAGTCTCCCAGAATTCCACACTTACCTTGTTCAAACAAAAAATGAGTCTTTTATCGAGGATCATGTGGCTAAAGATACGGTACAGCCTACAGTAAAGGTGAATGTAATTAAAAAAGAATATCGAGACTTCACAATAAGCGAGAATGCAACTTATTATAAAGAATACATTGGTCGAAAACTAACAAGGAAAGAAATGTGAAAAGCATTTGCGAATTGGATTTTTTACGGTAATGAATACAAAAAAAGTAACAAATTGAAAAATATTCATCAACACCTTCATACTTACGTATTGCAGCAATATTTTACGAATGTTTTACGATGTCCTATAAATGTACGAAACAAAAACACAAAAACTTCACCAAACAAACGTGTATCGCACGAAAGTCACAACACAAACTAAGCTTGAAACTAAATGTCGACTTATATTTATAATAAAATAACAAGTTTCCATCAGCCAATCGCAGAGCACCATTTTAGAAGTAATCTGATTGGTCTTAGATTTCGTTTGCAATCTATACTTATATGACTTGTTACCTGTGGAAAAGATCAGTTCAACGTTGATCGTTGAACTGTGTAGACTGTAGAGTAAGCTTGTAGGTAGGTTTATGATGTTAAGTAGTCTTTGGGATCGTGGTTGTGTCTTGGTGGTTTTCTGGTCTTGTTGGGTTCTTTGTTTAGGGTTGTTTGTCGTATAGGGTTCACTTTAGGTAGTTTATAGTTTTTATTTTTATGTTTAATTTATTATTATTATATAGGTAGGTAGGTATTATAAATATAAGTTATATATAAGGTATGTGAATGAGGTGTGAGAAGTGAGTGGTGAATAAGGCGTGTGAGGAATAAGGCGTGTGAGGAATAAGGCGTGTGAGGAATAAGGCGTGTGAGGAATAAGGCGTGTGAGGAATTAGGTGTGTGAGGAATTAGGTGTGTGGGGAATTAGGCGTGTGAGGTATGAGGCGTGTGAGGTGTGAGTAGGGATTGGGAATGGGTGGGTTCCATCTAATCCTATGAGAATTCTCGGGCTCTCGTTGTGTCCGTGATACGCATTTTAATGGGGGACTGTACATTTGTAACCTCGTCGGTCTGTTGATCGCTCTTCGCAGGGTTCTTTGAACTTCGTGAGACGTTAGAGAGAGGTGAAGATTACACGAAGCCATTGGGGTGCGTGTCTTGGACATAAGGGGTAGCTATCCTTTCCTATCTATAAGGAACTAACTCCTCGCCTTGGCTTACGAGCTGAAAAGAGGGCACGGGCAGGGCCAGTCGAGGGCAGTTCTCGGTGGCGCTCAACCGTGAATGAGGTTTGGAAAATTTGTGTTTGAAAGGAAGTCTTTGAAAAAAAAATAGATGATAAACAAAAAAAAACACATAACAGACATTCTCGTTTCTTTGGTAAATAAAAAATAAATCATAAAATAAATCATAAGAAATAAAAAAAATAGGCACAAAAAGGATTGAATAATGAAATTGAATGTAATGATATATTTTCATTTAAAACAGATTTTCAGTTTTAAAACAAAAAACCTTCACATGATTAAAACATTGTTTAAAACTAGTTTTAAGTTTTAAACTGTTTTAAATCTTTATTTTTTATTTTTTAGTATTCAGCTGTTTTAAATTTACAATGTTTACGTTCCTCATCATAACTTCATAATTAAATAAGAAATAATTAAGAATCATACTGATTATTTAATTTTCGCTTGAGAGCTACAAGCATAGAGATTGGAGAACCCAAGAAATCCCCATTCGTTCAATTATCGTCTAACGCATGTCGCGAGTCGTGACAAAATTCAAATAAGTCAACTTATTCCATCCACCTTGACTTTGCTTAAGTAATTCTATATTCCAACAAGAGGTCTCCATATTGAAATTTGAAGTCATAAAAATCAAATTCAAAAATAATTCATATTTAATCATTATAGCCTTGACAACCTTGACTTCTCAAGTTCTCAAAAGTTCAAAACATTTGAAAATGGAAATTAGAAATAAATTTCCAAAATCTGGAAGATGCCTTCGCAGGAAGAAAATTCTTTGTCGTTCTTTAGCATTTACTTGCATTTCTTCGGTTAAATACTGTAAATTTAAAGAAAAAATGATGAGAATAAAAAATATGTTTAAAACAAAAAAAAAAAAAAAAAAACGTTTTAAACGCATTTTGAACAGGATTTTGTTTTAAATTTCATTTTGTTTTTTTTTTCAACGTTTAAAACACGTTTTAAACATATGTTTTAAACACTTTGGTTTAAAACGCTCAACCCTACTGATTGGTTGTTACACGCGTGACGTATGACCAATTAGAACATAGACCAGTCATTATAAATACTCTATAGAATACGGGTAATTTTCTTGTAAAAACTCTACACAAGAATTACAACAATTCAATCGTAAACCCAAAGAAAATGAGCTTTAGAAACACTGCTGGGCGCGTTCAGGTTTTTTTTGAACGGCGTTCGTTCCCGTTCAATGAAATTCTCAAATTTGACGTTCACGTTCCGTTCCGTTCACTGGCCAAAAAATTCCGTTCCGTTCAGCGTTCCGTTCAATTATTTCAAAAATTTCACGCGTTCCGTTCCCGTTCACGTTCATGAACGCTTCGTGAATAGACGATCACATTGAACCAAATTGAAGTTCTTCAAAACATCTGCTTTTCACTTTTACTAAACGCAATTCAACATTAAAATAACGAATAATTAACAGTCAGCCAGTCACACCACGAGAAATACACCGAATCAATAGTGATAGTGAATACCACGACATAAAACTTGAGGAAGACGGAGTGAAGAAATAGAAAATTGAGAAAAAAAACTAAAAAAAGTAAAAAGACAAGTTTCTTCTTGAACGATAAATGAACGGCGTTTAAAATTCACGTTCAAGAAAAAAAAAACGTTCCGTTCCGTTCCGTTCCAACTTTTATATTTATCCTTCCCGTTCCGTTCATCGTTCGTTCAATTGATAAGAGAATCTCACCCGTTCCGTTCGAACGCGCGTTCTTGAACGCGAACGCGCCCAGCAGTGTTTAGAAAACATAATGCAAAATACACGGACGTTAACTATAATATCTGGATATTTGGCTGAATGCAAATGAAACGGTACTGAAATAATAATATAAGCCACTCCCACCGCAACGCTTGACGATCAGCTGATTGTACTTCGACAGTAGCGAACGACGACCTTTTAGTAGTTGCAAATTTGAAATGGTCGAAATCCAGTGTTACCAGATTGGGCGATTTATCGCCATTTGGGCGACTTGAAGTAGCCAAAAGTCGCCCAAAAAGGGCAATTGGCGACTAGTCGCCAATTGGGCGACTTCAGATTTTTTCCTCATTTACAAAATTTTATAAAATCACCTCAAAAAATATATTGGCGACTATTGGCGACTAGTCGCAAATTGGGCGACTTGAGATTTTATCTCAAAAAAAAATTATATTTATTACATTACCGACGTTACCGGTTACGTTATGCGTGTTAAGTAGGTACCTGTAACCTTGTTTGTTTTAAAATTCGCGTGTCATCCTCATTCCCAATTCCCAAAGTCTAAAAAGTTTTTCAATTTTTACTGAGCACGTAATTTCAGAGACTCCTTTTCCTTTTTTTTAATTTTAATTTTTTTAAAACTACTAGTCATATTTTTATGTGCTTTCAATTACTTAATTAATTTACACGTTTCAAAGGTTACCATTCTTTATGGTTTCCATTATGCTTAAGTTTAGAATTATTACACGTTCCAAATATGAAATTTTACCATTTCTTTTATGGTTTTTATTAATTTTAGAATTATTATTATTGTAGTTTTTTTGAATGTTTGATGTTCCTTTGTTAATTAAAAAGTAGGTACCTAAGAAATAAAAATGTTTGTTTTTTTTTTTAAAGACTACATTCTTCTAATCGTGTAAACAAAATTATATTTTTTAAAAAAGTTGGAAAAAGTTTGGTTGTTGGGTAATGTGGGCAGTAATTTTGTGAATTTTCAAATTAAAAAAAAAAACAAATTGAAGTTTGGCGATTTGGGCGATTTGGTTTTTCAAATTGGCGATTTTGGCGACTTTCAGCTCTGGATTTGGCGACTTCCAATCCAAATCATCTGGCAACACTGGACATTTCTAAATTAGCCGCATATGTCTGAGAAAATGCATACAAAATTAAGAGCATAGCGTTGCGGTGGGTGTGGCTAAAGTCAAGCAGCAGCCGCAACGACGACCGCATTTTCGTCCCGCAAAAAACAAAAATTTAACATTGCAGCCAAATATCCAGATATTATAGTTAACGTCCGTGGCAAAATAACTTTGTTTACAAGTTTTTACACTTTTTACTTACTTGCTTTATATTATCGTTGAAAATTTAAACACCTTATTCCATTATTCATAGCAACTCTCACCACCGACATCTGCATTACTTCAAAGTTTTTGCACGAAATATCAAAACATAAATATGACTAAACTAATATCCTAATTTTTTCTAATTCGGTAAGTAACTCTTGATTCTACCTTTCTTTATAAAGTAAACTTCCCGAATGTTCCAGTCCCGTCTTTTTTCTACAGGACATGATGGAAAACCGCGAAGAAGAAAGCTACATTAGCTTGCTACTTCGGTTGAAAACAACCGTTGAAAATTTGTTAGCATATAGTTGCGGTAACACTTGGGAGGTGCATGATGGTTTGCACCGTTTACATGTGGCTATAACGGATATATTCAAACACGGATTTAGATTTTTGAAAGAAAATGTAAGTTTCCTTCCTTCTCAGTATTCCTTGAAAACACTCAATCTTCCGACACCATAATATGTTATAGGGTGATCCGGATGTTTGGGTTTTCATACAAGGTCTTAGTTGGTTACAGCCTACGTTAGCGGCTTCGCCTTCTTTCTTAGGAACGGCATCATCACCCGTTCGTTCGCCAACTCGTAGTAGTGACAAAGCGATGTTATGGCTATCTAAAAGGTGCTTTTAAAAATATCCTCGTATTTTCATAAAAATTTACTCTACTTATTCACAATATTGTATTGTTACTCCGCAGCATTGAAAGTAACACATTATCAGAAAAATTATCGTGGCTGTTGTCAGACCAAGAGCACTTGTTATCTTGTTATAAATCGACAGCTTATCTACGTCAAAGTAAATATAGTGAAGCCACATTGATATGCTTGAAAGCTGTCGAACAACGTCAGCTCTCATTATTAGCCAGAATTGAGCCAGCATTGGTAACGCATTGTTTAATAGTTTGTCATGTCGTCAACTAGAAAGTTACCGTTTAAACTTCCGCAGTATTTAAAAAAAAAATCCAGTCATCGAAGAAGTTTATCGTATCCAGAATCGAAAGTAGTTGATGACGAGAAGTGGCCATCGCATAACGAAAGCAAGTCAGCTGAGCTATCGATTAAACCAATCGATGAAGTCGATTTACTTGCCCGATCTTGCGAAATTGTACCATTGAAAGTGCCTAATGAAAAATTCGTCAATTCAGCTTTCAAAGCCAGTTTAGAAGAGCAAAATATCAAACATTTTATCCGACAACATCTTCTTAAAAAATATTTTAGTTGTTCAGATTTGTACTTATTATATTACAAGAATGAATATAGCTTATTTTTTGCGCAGAACCACGCTCGAAGAACTCGCATGCGACGAAATAGTTTCTCGCAATCATCTTTTTCCGAAGATAATTCGAATACTGTTAATGATTCGGAATTGTATTCGGATTTGCTGAAAATTAAGTAAGTAATTCTTGCACTTTCCGAAGTATTCATTTATTTCTTTTCAATAAATCAAATGATTTTTTTCACTCAGTTACGACAAGCTAGAGGATATTTCGAGCAAAGATACCTCATCATCTTTTCCATTGCGTAAGCATTTAGGTTCGTCGAGTAGTATAAGCAGCAGCGATACTATAGTAACCAATGTCAAATCGAGACCTAAAAGACGAAAAAGAACGTCATTATTCAAGTTACCATTCCGAATATGGGAAGAATCGGATGATGAAAGCTACAGCTTCGATTCCGAAGATAATAAAACATTAGTTTCGTCTGTTATTAACGCGGGTAATGGTAGAAAAAGTTTCATCGAAAATGGCGGTAATATCACTCTACCTATGTCTATCGCCAGCTTCACCAAACCTTCGCCCGGACAAAGTATAATGAGCTTCTTAACTTCCGGTGTCTTCACCAACTCATACGCTGAGTTGGATCGCGAAAATGCTCATTTTTATATATCCGAAGCCGTGATAGCAGCTTTGGAACAGGTGGAGATTGGCTCACATCTAAATATTTTTAACCATCGAATTTTTCATTCTAACGTGACAACTCGCAGGCGAAATTCAATCAGCAATTGAACATCGTCGAAGATATTCTAGAAGAAAGTGACGAAGAAATTAATCAGCTTAAACGTATCATTCGTATACGACGTCGACAAAAGCATGAAGAAAGGCATTTTCTTCACGCCAAGGAGATTTTATCACCCGGAACTAGCGATAGTACGTACGCTCCATATATTCATTTAAAGTAGTTATGTGTGTTTGAAATTCTCGATGAAATTAAACTTGAAATTTTTTAGCCACCGCGACCACCGATCAGAGTGTGAATTCTTTATCATCTTCCGTGTATTCGACCTCCGAAAGTATATCAACTGATTTCGAAGAAGAAGAAAACGATAAACCGTCTACATCGGCGAATAGAAATTCAGGTATTTATTCGAATAAATTACGAATTCATATGGAAGTATCGTTGTACTGGTTTAATCTGGTCCATGAAGATTTTGATCGAAATAATTTCCATCTAGCAGAAATTTCGTATAGATGTGTACAGCATTCAGACATCGTTCTTGTTACACCCTAAAAAGTATCTTGCATAAAAATTTATTTCAAATTAGTGTTTTTCATTAATATTTTTATTTATAATTAATTATAAAATATTTTTTTATCACATAAGATTTTTTTCAGATTGAAAATATCAATTTTTTGCCTGTAGTTCGTTAAGTAGGTTTTTTAATCCGGAAGAATTGCCTATGAAAACGAAAGGAAATTTCCTGCGAAAGATATTCCATTAATTTTTCTTTCAGACACTTCCAAAAGCCATAAATGAAACGAGAGATACTGGTTCCTTATAAAGATTTTGCAACTCTTAACTTGAAAGGCACATGAGGGTGACTAAGTTCGCAAATTATTTCATTTAATTTGTAAACTGAACCGAGAAGTTAATTTTGTGTTCATTTAAGAAAACATTTCACGTTCAGTTCCTTTCATTTATTTGTCAAAAAAATTCGAGCTTCACAAACTTGACCTAAATAAAGTTATTTTGCTAAAAAATTTACAATGAAAAGAAAAACATATGTCTCAGCCTTGAAATACAATGATCATAGTTACAGTTAGGAACTGGTTATAGCCAATATTCACTTGTGAACTGAACGTTGAATTCATTGCTTCATTACCTTAAATATTTTTTTTAAGGAAGTTCAAACATTTTTTACAAATTATCAAGTGAACTGAACGAGTTTTTTTCTAGTTTATTTATTTATTTTTCTACACTTTTATCGAATTACACATCACATTTGATCAGTATTCTTCATTTAAATTATACTAACTTTGCAAATAATTGTGAGCTTGCTCTTCCTCCCCCCTCTGGATGCGAACCACCTTTTTGTCAACTTCGTTTTTAGACATATTAGGGTGTTTGTTAAATCTAGTTAGCTATAAATGAGATTAATTTTACATTTTCTGCAAATCAATATGAATTGCATTTCACTTATTTCTTGGTAAAAGTGAAATTTGATTATTTTTGAAATTCTCACTCTACTCTGATATCAGATTTGAAGGGTAAGCGTACCACTGAGATGGAGGAAATTAAGAACAAAAAATATTTATTTAGTATCATAGAATTTACTAATGTTGGAAAAAAATGTTTTTGAAACTTGGAATCCACGTATTGAAATTTTGCTCCTCTTTCCGCCATTTTGGGATGAGGGGTATGAATTCACACGAAAAACCATCTACATATTAATTAGTGCTCAGCTGCTCGCCTACATAAGCGGCAACTTGGCAACTAGCAATCAGCAATTCAGAAAACAAAATTCAAAATATTTATCGTTAAAATCCAATTTGATGTGATATATTATAATTAAATTAAAAATACAACAAATTTATGTTAATCGATTCTCAAATTCAGGCAACTAATATAATTTTTTTTTTATATAGCTGTTAGTTGCTTGGTTGTCGCTTCTGTAGGTGAGTATTAGAGCTCGACTGCAAATTTTTAGCAAAAACCATTCTGTGGTTTAAGAGGGGTTAATATGCGAAAGTAAACATCCAACACTTCGTTTTCATATACTCCGTGTTCAAGCGATCTTCGTATCCTCACGTGTCGAATTCCCTTCGTTGAGACAGAACAGTTAATTTTAGCAGTTTCATTTCTTTTGATTTTATGTTGTGATAATGAATAATTTTAAACCCGAAGAATATGGTTTTGTATTTGTATTAATTTTTCCTCGTTACTCGTTGATTTGAATTAATTTTATGCATTACCAGAGTAAGTTATCAAATTAAGAGGAAGCGATCGTTAAACATTTTTAAAAATACTTAATGTAGCTTATTCCTAAGAATAATGGCCAAAAATTATCGATAAACGAAATGATAATAATTTAGTTTCTTAATTTCATGAAAAGGAACCAAAAGAAAGATCGTGTTTTGAAAAAAAAAAAAAAAAAAAATTGGCGCTCGAGGGTACCAAGGTTATTTTAAACACTATGCTTGTTCATACAGATGGAGACTAAAAATTTTATTTAAAAATCTAAATAATCTAATTAATAATTTTATTATTACATCCAAAGTTAACACTAATTGAAAACAATAAAAATTATATAAATGTAAAAATTTAAAAATAAATAAACGAACATAATTATGTAGATGAATGAGCTCCTAAGAGAATTAGCTGTAAATGATTAAATTTAGATGACTGTGACCAGGTATGTGCCAAATCAAAACCTTGTTTATTTAATTTTTTTTTAATTAAAAAGGAATAAATAAAAAAATCTCTTCACTTGGAAAAATTGGTCATTTATCAAACTAAAGTTCAGTGGGAAAAAGTAAAAATTGGTTCAAGCTGATTTAAAGAAAAAAAAAATTGAAATTCAGTTCAATCCATTTCGATTTTTATTAGTGAAGTTATAACTAGCTTTTTATTACCTAATGTATCTACAAAGTAATGTCGAATTTTTTAGTATGAAGTATCTATATTATATTTCCCATCCTCTGTAACGCCGGCGGGTATGAGTTGAGGCTTAAATGGCTTTCAAAATAGTATTTATTTTTAATTTGCAAATACAGAGTTATTCGTAAAATTTAATATCCAAGAAGAAGCTCACTTCTTTTTATTTCTGGCTTCTTGGATGATGTACAGAAAAAGTAATTTAATGTTCGTTTAGAAAATTCAAAGAGCTATTTTTTACGCAATCTCATCATACCCAATTGGTAAATTAAATGAAAAATTAATTTTAATCTTTGATCCACGACTGACGGAAATACAAGGCGAGTATTGCAGATTACTTTTTAGGGTATGACGAGGACAGTAAGTATCTGGGTGCTGTGAACTGAATTTCAACTTGATCACGATTATTTCGATTTCGCTTCATTTTTGGATTTCATCTCAATAATGTGTTTCTAATATTTGATGATTTCCTATTTCAATAGCCACTTCATTGAAATCTTCCGTTAGTGCGGATAATTTGAATGAAAATGAAAACCAAAGTGATCTATCACTATCGGCCGAAAACGTCGCCATCTCATTACTACGAAGATTCAAAGATAATCAGTTACCGGCGGCTTCCGAAATCGAATGGTTGGTTTCGGAACGCGATGCCCCCCAACAAGTAAGTAGATTTAATTATAGTCTTCGTTAGTTTTCACGATTTGAAAAAATTCCAATCGTTTTCACAGATATTACCGCTCCCTAACAGTATACCTGTTAGCGAAGATGTCGAAGAATGTCGTGGTGACAAAACAATGCTAAGAGGGACATCGGAATGGGCTCCTCCAAGACCCCAAATAATTTTCACGCCTCATCCATCTCCTATGTTCGTATCGATATTTTATTTCAATATTCAGTGGTAATCGACTAATTATTGAAATTCTGCAGTCGACGACAACTGATGGAAAGGCAAAACTACCGGTGTGCCGGATGTGGGACTAAAGTCGCCCAGAAATACGCTTCGAAGTTTCGATATTGCGAATATTTAGGCAGGTACTTTTGCACAGCTTGTCATGCCGAACAAGTGGCAGTGATTCCTGGTAGGGTGCTCACGAAATGGGATTTCAGCAAGTAAAATCATCTTTAGTCGGATTAGCAGTAAATTATTTTCGTTCGTTAATGCGTATCGTTTACAGATACCCTGTGTCGAATTTCTCGTTCCGTTTGTTGGATCAAATGTTCACCGATCCTCTATTTAATATTATAGATTTGAATCCTCAGTTATATAACAGAGCTCGAGACCTTCAGAAAATTCGTATTTTACGAGTCTCGCTATTTTATATCAAAGAATTCATATTCACCTGTAAATTCAGCGACAGGTGCGTTTATTGGTATTCAACGAATTTTCTTTTATGAAAAATTCATTTCTGAAATTTTGTCAAATTTTTAGAGCGCAAGCTATATTGAAATCGACTGAGTCGTATATTTACAACGATCCCGATAATTATTCGTTAGCCGATTTGATACAAGTGAAAAATGGTAAAATGCATAAAATCCTATCGGATGTCATGAAAATTTGTGAAAATCACGTCACTCAATGCCAAGTACTTGCTCACCTTTTTAATAAGCCAATAATCCTAGCAATGTATAATTCATTGATATAAATTTCTCTAGCTTTGCCATGCTCGCGGATTTATGTGCGAAATTTGCTCCAAACAAGAGGTCATTTTTCCTTGGCAGTTGAATACTGTCATTCGTTGCATTAAATGTGGTTCGTGCCATCATATTAAGTGTTACAAACAGAAACCAATTTGTCCGAAATGTGTTAGAATTAGTAATCGAAACGTCGTAAATCAAATTCGCGGGGAGAGTGAACATGTTTCCTGACGCAACGATGAGGTAGCGAAATCCGCTACTCGTGGTTTAAGTTTGAATATTTTCAAATATGGCATTCCAAGGTTAAAGAGAATTTTTTTAGATTAGAAAACTAATACATTTTCGATTTCATCTTTTGTATTGCCCATGCACGTCAATTTTTTTTTAATTGTTTTATTTTAATGAGTTTACCTATATATATTTTTTATGAACACCAATACGTACTTATTCGAGCTGTGAGATAATTTTTCAGTTTTATTCGTTGATAATTTTAATTTATTATTTGTTATTCATCAATAAAATTTTATTAATAAAATTACAAAAATTGATTTCACTTTTTCTCTGTATGTGAATTTATACTTGGGCATTGTTTTTCTCCTGATCCCATGTGTGCTCTGAAATAAAAGATGAATGTAGCATGATTCTTTGATATTAATTGTTTCTTAGTTATGGATAAATTAAATTCAGAGTTAAAACAGTTCCAAAACATTCGTTTCTTATATGTTCTAGGTCAAGAATCAGTCATTAGATTACTTTGAGCATTTCAATCGAGTTGGAAGCCTTTTTTCCCACATTTTCAGACTATACTACAAAAGATGTTTGCAATTTTGCATGTGGAATGAGCATGTAGACCCACTTGATTTTATGAAATATAAATTTCTCTAGCTTTGCCATGCTCGCGGATTTATGTGCGAAATTTGCTCCAAACAAGAGGTCATTTTTCCTTGGCAGTTGAATACTGTCATTCGTTGCATTAAATGTGGTTCGTGCCATCATATTAAGTGTTACAAACAGAAACCAATTTGTCCGAAATGTGTTAGAATTAGTAATCGAAACGTCGTAAATCAAATTCGCGGGGAGAGTGAACATGTTTCCTGACGCAACGATGAGGTAGCGAAATCCGCTACTCGTGGTTTAAGTTTGAATATTTTCAAATATGGCATTCCAAGGTTAAAGAGAATTTTTTTAGATTAGAAAACTAATACATTTTCGATTTCATCTTTTGTATTGC
The DNA here is from genome assembly GCA_009761765.1 of Phenacoccus solenopsis. Classification (NCBI taxonomy): domain Eukaryota; kingdom Metazoa; phylum Arthropoda; class Insecta; order Hemiptera; family Pseudococcidae; genus Phenacoccus; species Phenacoccus solenopsis. Next base: position 35,959,200 of record CM019753.1, read on the forward strand.
CCATGCACGTCAATTTTTTTTTAATTGTTTTATTTTAATGAGTTTACCTATATATATTTTTTATGAACACCAATACGTACTTATTCGAGCTGTGAGATAATTTTCAGTTTTATTCGTTGATAATTTTAATTTATTATTTGTTATTCATCAATAAAATTTTATTAATAAAATTACAAAAATTGATTTCACTTTTTCTCTGTATGTGAATTTATACTTGGGCATTGTTTTTCTCCTGATCCCATGTGTGCTCTGAAATAAAAGATGAATGTAGCATGATTCTTTGATATTAATTGTTTCTTAGTTATGGATAAATTAAATTCAGAGTTAAAACAGTTCCAAAACATTCGTTTCTTATATGTTCTAGGTCAAGAATCAGTCATTAGATTACTTTGAGCATTTCAATCGAGTGGAAGCCTTTTTTCCCACATTTTCAGACTATACTACATACAAAAGATGTTTGCAATTTTGCATGTGGAATGAGCATGTAGACCCACTTGATTTTATGAATGTGACTCCCCCGCCTTTCCCCCATAAGCAGCGATGCTAAGACCGGCATTGTTCCAGGAATTATAACTACTCGAGGCTTCTCAAATTAACTTGAAATTATTAAGATCCGCCATTTTGGATCCATTTTGACCTAAATTTAAGAGGTTATATTTTGTTCATCAACTAAACTAAGGCTCTATAAGTAAACCTACACGCAAAGTTCAACTCAGAAATTTCGTACAGCAATTTCCCTCCAAAAGCCGTTGTTTGCTCCAACTCCCCTCCAAATACACTTGGGAAGCTAAAATTAAAATAGATTAGTCACTTGGATCATCTATCATATGGCCATAATAAGAAATTGTCCAACTTTCGTGCACCTCTAACATATTTTGTGGTCGATAACCCTCTTCTTCGCCTCTGTAACATTAGGTATGGAGGTGAATTGGGAATAGAATATACTTCTTATCCCCAATTAGAGATGGGTGGTAATTTAAAGTGGTAACTTACCGTAAGTTTCAACTACGTAAGTTACTTAAATTCTTCCGGTAATTTAAAAATTGGTTTTTAGATTTTTTTAGCGAAATTTTAGATCATAAATCAAGGTTTTTCAAGAAAATCTACTTATTCACATGAAATTTGGAAGTTTTTATACCTTTAAATTACTTAATTACCAGTAACTTACCTGAAATAAATTACCGGTAATTAACCATCCCTATCTCCAATAATCATATGAGTTTGTATTAATTACATTTTAATTAATTTGAGGCTCCGCAAGCTCTACTTAAATTTTAATAATCCGCCATTTTGATTCAAATTCAAGAAGTCGTGTTCTGGTCACCAACTACCTCACACATTAAGTTTTACCTTTCTAGGTTTATTTGGTGAGGAGATATGAAAGATTCAAGAAATTTCTTAGGTAACGCGTCCGTGACTCACTATTTCATATGAGATCAAAAACGAAAAATTTAAGCAATTTGCCCATTCTCCAGCCACTCTCAAAATTTGAGTGATCCGCTATTTTGAAGTGCATCGAAAAAACAAATAGTACTTTTATCGTATTTCAAAGAATCTTTCACCTAGTTGTGAGCAAATTTCATGAATACCCGCTGGCGCTATGCGTTGAACAAAGAAAAAATATATATTGAGTCAAATATCAAAACTGGATCCACCTTAAAAAAGGATCGTAGGAACTGTTTGGCTCCAGCAATTACTTGTTATTTTTTATCTTAGAAATGAAAGAAATACACTAATTCGATGATTAAAACTTATGGCAAAAAATTCAGTTAAAAATAAATGTGAGACTCGAGAGTTCACCCATCGCCCCATACTTCAAAAAGGCAGTCAATAGCTATCCTTTTCAAGCTGAAAACTCAGCTAAAAAAAATAACCTCAAACAATATAAAAACATATATTACACGATTCTACACTTCTAGCGTCGGACTGTCCAAATGACATTTTTTTTTTTTAATAAAATCATCTCATATACATGATCTAAAATACAGTCAATATCAAGAACTTTTTTTATGTTAAAACAACTCTTAATATAATATTGCCTACATAAATAATTTGAACCACACAAAAATATTTTAAAACGTACAAAAGTAAAAAAAAAAAACCATTATAATACACAATTCAAAATTTCACCGTTTCTACATAAATACGAATCGAAATACCACACAAACAGTCTAAAATTCATCACAAAATACATATAAAAAGAAGTAAAAGTTTGCGAGATATCACGTATTTAAAATAAAAACGCATATATACAAAACAAATGCGCAGTCGGTAAAGACAGTGATGAAACAACTGAAACAGTTGGAAATTTTTCATTAAAATTCTATAAGAGACTTAAAATCTTTAATCTAAATTTAAATCTTTGTTGCTGATCAATGGAGTACGTGCTACTTTGAAAAACAACCTAAAAAAAATATATCGTGTCAGAAATTGTCACTGAGATATATTTAATATCGAATATCATATTAAATGCTTACTCGTGAGAGTATTTTGTTCTGATAGTTTTCAATTGTTCGGAAGGTTTTTGATGCAAGATTTCGTTAAATAAAAGAACGATATCTTTAAAATCACTTTTCTTGTAGCCTAGAACGTAATAAAAAGGAATTAATTTAATTTATTTCTCGCACGTATCATCATAGTTGAAATCTTAGAGAGCTCACCAGTATAATAAACGTGTTTATCAGTCCAGTCGTCATGTTTAACCATTTTAAAAGCTAAATACAAAGCAGCGGCTGCTTGTTTAGAATCAGATAATGTTACGGTTCTGTAATCCATCAAAGCTAATTCCAATATGAATCTAGCTAACGTAAGCAAAGGCATCTGAATTCTGGCGCACTAAAAAAGATAAAAAATTAAAAAATATTATGACTTCGTCAGCAACAAAAAGCTGGAGACATAATAGTCGAATTAATTACTCTAGCGTAACGTCTCAGGAAGCTGTAAGAAATGGGAAAACTCAATTCGAAATTAATATGGGATAGGACGCTTTGTTCCATTGCCAGCAGATGATCTTGTGTGTAAGCATTATCACAAATATATACAAAGTCTTCGAGTAAAGGTGATAATCGTTCCTAGAAGAAAAAAAATGAATAAAAAAATTAAAATAATTATAAATATTTACAAATATTGAATAAAAGTAATAATAATTTACGTCGTATTTGCATGATAAAAATAAGGCCGCTGCTCCAACTAGCTGTAATTTTTCCTTTTTGATTTCAACTTTACTTAAATAAGCGTCCACAATTTTAACAGCAAGGTAGAGCGTTTCGTGATTCAACTCGAAACTTTCTTGTACTTCCACCATCCAATCAACTAAAACAGCGCGCATGTTTTCATTTATGCTTCGTTGCCTAACCATGTAATCATCTAAAGCAAATTTAGCCTAACAAGAAACAAAAAGTAATTATTAAGCGAAATTTCAATAAAATATATTTTATAATTTCTGAAGATGCTTCACCTCTCGAGATTTCAAGTAATCGAAAATTTCCATTGCATACAGGGATACTTGATGAGGATCATGAAGTAATTCTTTATCGAATTCGGAAAGAGTGAACTTATCGGCCACCCTGACCGAAGTATTCGTACTGAAAAAAAAATTAATATTTCATTTTCTAACACACACACAAAAAAAGAAGAAAAAAATACATTACAAGGATAAAAAAACTCACATATCCTCAAGGGCGGAAATGTACAGAGAACTGCTTTCAGCGGATTTTTCAGCAGATAAGCTTTTTCTGAGCGATAATCGGGCAGATAATCTAGTAACAGGACGGTTTTCATTCTGAATGGGTTGTACGTTTTCTTGATTTTCCGATTTTTCAGCACCATTTTTCGTAACATTTATTTTAGGTATGACTTATCGATGGCTCGGGTTCAGTTTTAGTTTTGACTTGTTTAGGAACTTTAGCTACATCTGTCGAGTTTTCTTGTTTCACTGGTAAAGCTTTACGCGATGTAGGCGGTTGTAAAACTGAGGCGGATAAATTTGAAGAAGAACGTGTAACTGGTTTATTGACTTCTCTGACTTTAGCAGCGTTCGAAATGCCTTTCGTAGGCTTCGCAAATGAATTTTTCGAATTTGCAAGTTTAATGCCGCTAGTTGCATTTGGATGGATACTACTTAAAGGAGCTCTCGTGGTTGAAAGTCTCACTGATTTTGCTCTAGTTACTGGAACACTGAGTTTATTTTCGGAGATGCTTTTTAACGTTTTAAGACTACTGAGCTTACTTTTGTCCTGTAATACATAATGGAAATGTTTTACAAATTTTTTAATAAATAAATATACAAGAAATTTGCATTTACGTTTTCGACATCATTGAAGGCTGGCTTTTTAGAAATGCCATTTCTGGCAGGAGAATGTTCGGCTTTTCTCTTAGCAAACGAGCAATTTTTGCCGCCGATTGAATTTTCTAACGATACAGAATTGGATTTTCTTACATGAGCCAAGGTAACTTTTGTACTCGTACGATTAGGTGCCATGATGCGAGAAAAAACGAGCAAATCACACTGCACATACAAAGAACAACAATTAATTTGTGAAGTATTAAAGTAATGTACAAACATGCAAGTAAAAGTAAACCTCTATTGTAACGGACGTAACGGACTCCGATTAAAAAAACCGATAAGGAAGTACTCACCAGTAAAAATTTAAATTATTTAAGGTTACACCCATTTACTTGAATTTTTCTATTCCAGGGATGTATAGAAATTAAGCATGATCAAAATTCTCACTATGGGTCATGTTACTCTACTCCATTCAACGCTAATGGTGAGAATAGCTTTAATATTAGCGCCTCATATGCCAATTCGCTATCCATAAAGGAGCACGAAACTGTGATTATTTCAACGGTAGATAATTTAAAATCGCTGAAATCCATTCATGTTACTCCGCTTAGTTCGGATGATTGGGATATTCTGGTAATCTTTCATCATCTTCTAATTTATGCTAACTAGATAAAATTGTTACTTTCAACACTTCTCATTATGTACTCTTGAAGGAAAATAGTGCGGAAACCATTCAGTCTAATTTGCTGAATCAATTCGTGTCGTGTCAATTCATCAAAACTTGGTAATATGGGTATCGAAATCAATTTCGTTGAAAATACATATAGGTGAAGTTCTTGACATTTTAATAAATTAATACATGAAAAATCGGATTAAAGAGTTGCTAATTAATGTATACATTTCATTACAGATTACATTAACGACGATAATTATTACGGAAAATTAGAGCAGTTCACTGAAATCATTGTATCAACTGAAGTAAAGCAGTGTGCTGTGTGTTCGTCTTCGGAAAACAATTTCAAACCAAATCTTGGAAATGCATGGAATTTTTCATTTTTCAAAGATATTTTTTCTCTAATAAAATCTAAAGAAGTGCTAGAAAAAGAGGAATCTAATCATGAACTAGAAACCGAATTCCATTGTCTAGGAATTTTTAGATATATTCTTCTTGATGCTTTGCAGTTTAAATCAAATACCGAATTTCTAACCCATCCTTATAATGTATTTCTTTCGAAAAAATACGTGAAAAATTCATCAATTTTAAATGGACGTAAAAGCTCTATTCTTTGCAGGTTGGTTAAAACGTGAAAAATATTAATGATTTATCTTACTAATGAATTATGTGGCGATTGATAATTCAATTTGTTTTTAGGTTAACGTATATACCCTTCATTACTGCTAAACCTTCTAAAGAAGAAAACGCTGAAAAAATCGAAATTAATCCAATTCTTAGTGGTGACTCCACTCGAGAAATTTACGTACATCTTTTTATTTTAGACGATCTCGACTTATTTGAACCGAATAGCAAATTTCATTCAATGAATTCCTATCCCACAATTTACGTTTCTCATATTGTTCAGCAACTCTTTAGTTCTAATAATAATGCTAAAGTTAAATTAGATGTTGTTACGACAAAACCTCTATCGCCTTGTCTAACCGAAATTAATTTTTCGTTTTTGGAATACGACGTAAGTTATTCATTAATATTTTAAATCAAATTCCTATTTTTCGTAAAAAATATAAAATAAATTTAATTGCAGGCAGATGATTTTCAAGAGGAAAAATATGCTGAAGAAATAAAAAACTATTTCACTACTTATACTCTGGCTCGTGACACTGTTGTAATTAATAATCACCTAATACATAATACATTTCACGATAACCCTCTGTGCTTCAGTTTTAATCCAGCTAATACACCATTTGTGGAAATGTCCTCCGATGATGTGGAGAAATGTAGTTTTAAATACGTTGATAGAAAATCTTCTATTAAACTCAATAAAGTTGAAAAGTTACCAATTGGCGCTGATTTATTAAGTTTTAGGTATTAATTAATATTTTATTATGAATATGCCAAAAAAACAATTGATAATCCAGTAAATCTAGAATTTTTAAGGGAAAAATTCCCATGAATTTTTCATTCGCGTCCATGAAGTACCAAATTTCGAACACCCCTAACTTCCCACCTATGGGTTGTAGAAAACAATGTTTTTGATGAGAGTTGCGGAAAATTCGTTGAAGAACAAAATTGCACTGAACTACTTTTGCTGTATCATCAAACCCTGAAAAATATAGCAGGAAATCCTTTTTTTGGGTGTTCGAACCCTTCTTCTCCTGCACGATACGCACACCATATATGAATGAGGACTTTTAGTACGTTGTTAGTGGAGCTAGATTCTACATGTTTATGAAAAGAAGTTTTGGTTGAGAATTTTTCCCATAAACTAACCTTATAATATGGTCTAGATTTACTGGAGTAATAAACTAGCTGTAATTTTTTTTTCTTTTCCAAGTTTTTTCCGAAACATTATTGATAAATTGAAATGCAATATATTTCTGGAACTTGGTTTCTTGAGCAGTCAACAAAATAAAGTGTTCATTGCAAATTCCAACAAGGTTATGATAGAAGGTAAGTTAATGTGGTACAAGGATAATAAACAATATTAATAGTCGACTTAATTTTTTATAATAATTTGACGTGTAATAGGTGATCATGGTTGCGGAAAAACCAGCCTTATGCGAATACTAAGTGATGAATTGACGCAATCCGATTATGGAATATTTATTAAAATTATGGAATGTAAATCGCTAAAAGGCAAGTGTGCAGTTATCCGTTCGTCTAATAAAACTACTTACTTACTTCACGTATTCTTCTAATATTATATTTATTTATTATTTTTTAAATGTAGGAAAATTAGTCGGAAAACTTAAAAAAATATTCGAATCTGTACTTAGAGAATGCGTTTATCATCAACCATCTGTTCTAATACTCGATGATCTCGATGCGTTATTCGTCACTTCCAAGCAAAATACCCAAACACACTCTGAAAAATCTGTATCTTCGTATACTAACAGGTGAACTTCTTTTAGCCGTTCGAAGTATTCAACTGTGGAAATTTTCATTCTATCTTGTTTTTAGGTTATCCATCATGCTCGCTGATTTAATTCGCTCGTGTCTCTCTCATCGTGTTACCATATTAGCCACTGCCACAAATCTTTCATCTTTCGAGCCTAGTTTGTTTCAGGCTCGTGGTGCTTCGATTTTTTGTATTAAACTTCAATTACCTGTTTTAGATCAGGTTTGTCATTCTGTTCTCTTAGTACTGAAAAGGATGCAAATAAAAAAATTAAATTCTCGTAATTATATTCTAGAACATGAGACAAGAAGCCCTAATCAAATTTTTATTCGCAAAATATAATTTATCTTTATCAAAAGGTGATTACTTGGAAAAAGTTATCCAACGTTTAGAAGGATATTGCATCCAAGATATAGCAGACTTGGTCGATAGAATTTACTTCGAAGTTATTAAACGACAAGGTTGGACTAATTGATATTAAAATGAGTAATTTGCCAGCAGTCTAATAAATATTGATATGAATTTTAGTCAAATCATCACAAATAGTTCATTCTCCTGTACTTCTCGAAGAAGATATCGACCGAGCTATTTCTGAATTAGTTCCTTTATCCTTAAAAGGAGTTGACTTCCATAAAGACTCCATCGTAACTTGGAAAAATGTCGGTGGCTTAGATATAGCGAAACAAACGTTGACTGAAATTTTAATTGGCCGTCAAAAGTAAAAATTATTTCAACTTATTTTCACGATATTTCGACGAGTTCTAATTTTTGTAAATAAATAAAATATTATTAGTATCCAAAAATCTTCGAACAATGTCCTTTGAAAATGCAGTCCGGGGTGTTACTGTACGGAGCTCCTGGTTCGGGTAAAACTTTATTGGCAGCTGCAGTCGCTGGAGAATCAGCTTTGAATTTTATTTCTATTAAAGTTTGTATATTTAATCACGTACTTGAAAAAAAAATGGATAAAATTTATCGCATTTCCAACTTTATTTTTCTCATTCATTCTCAGGGACCTGAGCTTTTATCGAAATTTGTCGGCGAAAGTGAAGAAGGTGTAAGGAATACCTTTCGCAGGTATGTATAAATTCGGAAATAAAATAATAAATTGTTTCAAATAACATATATTTTTATTTCGAATAGAGCTCAGAATGCTAAACCGTGTATACTCTTTTTTGACGAATTCGAAAGCTTAGCTCCTCGGTACGTAGTGAACATTTTTTTCTATCAATAATCACAGTTTCGTTAATTTAAAAAAAATTCGCAGGAGAGGGAATGATATAACTGGAGTAACAGATAGGGTAGTCAATCAATTGTTGACAGAATTAGATGGAGTGGAATCGGTATCGGGGGTTTGGGTGTTGGCAGCTACATCTAGGCCTGATTTAATCGATCCCGCTCTTTTACGACCGGGCAGATTAGGGTCTATGGTGTTCTGTCCTCTACCAAATCAAGTATAATTTTTTTTTACAAAATTATTTTCAATTTTAATAAGGTGAAATCATTATATTCAAATTTATAAATGGTGTAGAACGACCGATTGTCGATTTTGAAAATAATTTGCGAATCGACCGAAATGCATCCAGATGTTGATCTCAACAAAGTTGCGCAAATCACCGAAGGATTTACTGGCGCTGATTTACAGGCTATTTTATATACTGCTCATATAAATAGCTCTGATACAAGTGCGTTGAATTATTACTACAAGGTATATACAATACTGTTATTCAGTCTGATTCATACTACATATTATATGTAATGTTCATCTTTAGATTATTTCGTAGACGACGAGAATATATCACAAAATTTACCAAAGGTAAGTTCCCTTCATTTGAAAATCTTACGAAAAGTATATGCATAGGTTTTATTTGCTGAGATGAATATTTTCAGCTCCGTATCTGATATTCTTACGTGAAATCCCAGTTCTTCACCTTCGTGAAATTTTAGTCCAGCATGTGCTCCTTCGAGCAAACAAATTATTCCAATTTTCCTTGAAATTTAATAGTGAGAAAACTAAAACGGGAATATTCAATGTTTATGCGGTGTCTTTTATTTTATACGTTTTCCTTTATTTATAAGCAACGTATAAATTAATTGAATTTTCTTATTCAAAACTAAAATTAAATTCTTACCTATTGTATTCCGAAATGGTATATGTGGCAACTGTATTTTCGCGAACATTGCGCTTCAATTGAAGGGTGAAATTCGTTTTATACCATTTTACTCTATTCAAGTAGGTAAAAATTTTGTTTCATAGGTTCACGTGTCTTAATAAAAGGGTTTAATTATTCCTTATACTTGTAGGGTATCTTTTTGAATTCTTGTTTAACTTTTTTTTTTGTTTCTAAAGCGATGAATACATCACGTTTTGGTGTATCTAAAATTAGTTTAATTCATTAGGTATTCTTTTGATGTGCTTTTGCGATCAAATTTGTTGACTTTTTGTGACTGTTCGTTGTTAAATTCAGATTGTTTCTTCTCTAATGTTGGCTTAAAATGTAGAAATTTGAAGAAAAGTAATCGAAATCGTGAGAAAATACATTGGCCTAATAAAGAAATATTTTTCAACAATAGTTTAATTTTACTCGCCATTTTGATCAAGGTTATAGAAAATGCGCATTTAAGAAAATACCTACATTTAAATATATTTGTATATCCTATAAAATAGTTTTAAAGCCAAAGTTTCATAATAGAAAAAAAATAGCGCACGATTTGTTACCGAAAACACGACATTATCTGGCGTCGTTTAACGAAGGAAATGAGATACTGAAGATTACACCTTGATCTGGGTGCGTAATTTGCTATTATTGTTTTCGTCGAGAAGGAGCGCCAGTGTTAATCAAATATAAAAGGGGACCGATTTGAAGGGGTTATATAGAATTTCATGTAATGTCGGTTTACCTCTGTGTCAGATACCTATATAATGCGATTTCGAGACGAGATTAATTTGTTATTAAGTACATAATGTGTAAAGTAGTTAACTTGGCTATGTAATCTATGAGAAATTGAATTAATTCTGTCATTTCGACGATTTACACTGAAGAACGGTATAAGGAAACTCGTTATTTTATCTCTGTGTACATTCGTGAATACGTTAATTGCTTAGCGTTTGTTGTTAAAAATATTGTCGTGTGAATGCACGCTCTAATCTATTTTGGTAATTAAAATAGCTTCCTTTATGAGTTTTGATTTCGCGAATGATGGAATTTGTTTTGCAGATCTTGATTTGTATTTTTTTCAGGCTCAAGCTCAAATCAATATGGAATGTTTGATTGAAGCGGTGAAAGCAACTAAACCTTCGTTGAAGATGGAAGAAAGATTGAATTATGAAAAAATGTAAGTTTTTTCTCGATGGTCAGTACTGTGACTTTGCTGTTTTGGTTTGCTTAGGCCTAGTTGAAAGGTATAGCTTATTATTGAGATTGTTTAGGGGTCCCTTCATTTTATCATAGAGTGGATACCGGTTTGGTAAAGTGAATGCGTGTGTTGTCGTTGGTCTACATTTTTTTAAGTCGTTCATGAAATAAAGAATCTTTGTACAGGTTGACAAATCTGCTGTTTTTGTTTAGCAAATAATTGGTGAATTAGCAAGTTAGTTAGGACGACTCGGAACTCTTTCTTCCCTGCAATACTATAAGGGACACCCTTCCACCTTCATTTGTAAACAAATTTCAAGCTCAATAATAAGCATTTCGTTCTGCTTGGAAAAATTTACTAACGATGAATTTATATGGGTTTTTAACACTTGGTGAACCGCTTTCAGTAATCTTCACTCTGTTTTGCAAAAATTTCGAAAGGTTAAAAACTAGTCGAACATTTTGGTTTCAGATACCAACGATTTTCACAAAGAAGTGAAAAGGTCGACATGGACTTGGAAAACCAGCGATTGACATTCGCCTAAAATAAATATCGATAGGCACATCAGAACAGTATATGAGTTGAATAGGTGATTGGAATGGGATTCTGGACTGTTTTATCGATAATATACCCGAGTTTTTGGTAGTAAATGAAAAATAAATGATTCTTTTCGTTTATGTTTATTTTCTTTTCGTTTCTCTTATGCCTAATCTGTAGATAATTTAGTCGTCGAGAGTTCATTTTTACACGGTAACCTTTTCTTGGTATCTCTGGCGAAAATTTGATTTAAACGATGTTTCCGTTTAACGAAGTTGGTTTAGTGTTGCTCGTTGAAAATAATTTTGTTTCTTCGGGGTACTTGAAATAATGACGCAGAGGAAAGAAATTGTAGTTCTTCAAAACTTTATACGTAAATCTCGCGTATTTCTAAATATCGGTGGGGTTAAAAGTTATTTAATTAGTAGACGGCGGTTTCCCGTTTTAGCAAGGGAAAAGCGTTACACGAATCTAAGAAAAGTGCACAGATTATGAAGGAATACATTATTCATTGTAGATGATAAAATAAACTTTGTGCAGCGAAGAGAATTAGTTTGTATTTCGCCTCTTAACGACGACGAAATTAATTACTAATCGCTAATTATGCAAATTTTACTCGCCGGAAATTCAATATAGGAAATAACGCGTTTGAAAAAGAGATAATTTCTCTTTACAAGGAATATTTTCATAAACAACATCTCGAAACTGTAACCGAGAAATGGTTTCGTTGTAGGAAATAAAGAAAAATTCAAGTTTCATCTTGATTGTACGAGTCTAAAAAAATGTTGTTTCATCCGATATTTTTTGAAATATTGTGGTAATTAAATTGAAGAAAATTAACCATTCTGAAGACATGGCAATTTCCCACTTCTGAGTGAAAAAATTTCGCTAACGATTTTCATTTGTTGTAATTTTTATTCCGAAGTCGTTGCGTGGCTTTATGCGACGGATTTGGTTCTTCATGTTAATTTGGATAGATATTCATTTGCGCGGTGGTATTTACATTTTAATATCGCTTAGAAAATAAAAAATGCGAAGTTCGTTTGAAGAATTATTGAGCGACAATTCCGAGGGAAATTATCATCTATTCATTGAAGTATTTTTCAAAGACTGTTTGTCAAGATGTTTAGGGTGAAAAGGCTGTTTTTTTGTTCGCTATAAAATGAAAGTTTTTATAATTTATATTTTTATTCTTTAATTTGGCGCGTTTATCCTTTAATTTGTATTTTCTTTTCATGGAGGGTTTTATTTTTAAAAACGATAAATTTGGGTCGTAGAAAGACGCGTTCCAACACAATTAGCTGCTATTGTTTATTGTGAAAACTTCTTTTCGTAGCTGTCTAAATAGGACCATCTTCCGTAAAATTTAAAACGAATTGTATTTGGGTAATCATTTTTCACATCGGTAACTGTGAATGTTAACTTGGTGCTTGGTTGCCATTGAATTCTTGAGTTTTATTTTCATGACTGTTAAATGCATTTAATGGCATTGCATTTATTGCAAAAATTAAACATACATATTATCCGCAAACTCGAATTAAAAAGTTGAAAATTAAAAAATTATTCATTTTTGTGAAGGGGCTGCAATGGTTGAAGTATGGTTAGTGGGTTAAAATAATTATGTAATCAAATTTGTGACCGTTGATTGGCTAATGAAGAATTTATTGCTTTTGTTAATCATTCCATTGGTGAATGGTTGTGACGTCATTAGTTTTTTTGTTCATTCGCGAACGTCTGATAATTTACTGGCACGTGATTGGTTTATGATTACATGATTACTGACAAGCGATGAAAATTTGGAAACCTGTGGTGGCGATTGAAAATTGCAACTGATTTTTTTCTACATCGTTGTGTTCTTAATTTGTTTGTAAATTGTATTCTGTGTTATTATGTTATTCGCGATGTGAAATTTTGTGGAATTTTCAGTGAGAAGATATGAGAGTTTAAAGAAGTTTCACGACTTGAAACTCTCTCAAAAAGCCGTAGTTACTGGAAGGCCTCCCCAGATGCACTTGGTAAGCTAAAATTTGGATATGTTAATGTCCTTGACTCACTCTTTCACATGAAACAACCGACGATAATTTTGAATCATTTGCTCTCACACCTCTCATTTCAAAATTTGAGTAAACTTTCTTTTTGAGATGAATCAAGAAAACAAAGAGTAGTTTCCTGGAATTCCACCACGTATCTTCACCAAATTTTGCGCAATGTATCTACTAAAAAGTTGGACATGCACTATAATTATGATTAAAATCATCCGAAACGGAAAGATATGAAATGCGGTATCCACCAAATGAGGTATACTATAATAGTTTTTTCATGTTTCAAATTGAAAACTTGGTTATAACCCTTGAAAGTATGTTGAAAGTGTATTTCTTGAGAAACCCTGAATGATACAAGTGTAGTGTATATTTGCATGATTCATGCATATTTGAACTAGAAGATATGGCTTAGGCAAATATTTAAAAAATTTTCTTCATTCGTTCAAGTAACATCAAAAGAGTTCTTTGGGCGCTTAGGTAACTATATTTTTTCTTTGAACGACCATAACTACTATCATGGAAGTAGTGACATCCCATAAGGATTATTCTCTATTACGTTTAGGTATTACATTATCATCGATTAGTCTTTACTTTTTTTTAGCTGTGCTTTTATTATCGAGAAAGTTTCATAATTTACCCGGTCGTAATTTATTATCATTTTGTGTTGCGAAAATATTGTATATAACGGTATATTCTTCCCTAACTACGGAAAGAGGCTGCTACGAAAACAAATACATCGTCAAGTTAGTAACTTATTTCTTTTTCACTTATTACACTTGGAATGTGCTGATCGCATATGATACATGGAGAACTATACGTATTTCCTTAACAAAATGCCTCATTATATCGGGAAATAGATGGAGACGATTTCTTGCGTATTCAGTTATTGGATGGATACTTCCACTGGTTGTAAATTTATCAGACTCTAAATTGTGGTTACCAGTAGACTCCTACCTATTCCAGATTGTCGATTTCTCAACCATTTTAACAGATTTCACATTCTATCTCTTCATTTTTGGCATCTTTTGCAATGTATACTTTAGTAGCGTTTCACATTATTATATTTGGAGGAATAGTAATTCCATTCGCAGTATGGATCCATCTAGTGAAATGAGTTTTATCAAAAATTTTGGCTTGCCATTAAGAATGTTACTATTTAGCGGATATTTTTCGTTTATTTCAACATTATTATATTGTTTAGGGTTTACCGAAACTTTTTCGTATTTGAGTACTCCATATGCTTATCAAGATATTTTGTTAACATTTTTATTTATATATCGAAGGAATGTTTTCAAATGCATTAATACATGTGAGTAATATAAAAAGTAAGAGAGATTACCACGGATTCTCTTGAAATTATTTTTGTTATAAGTATTTTATCTATATATTTCAGTTTCACATCAAATAAATTTTTCTTATCGAATATTTTTTCATTCACATAATTGTACACATAAAAGTTTGTTTTCAGGGTATTTATAATTTATGAATGTTTTTAAATTTTTGAACATTTTTATTTTCAACATGATAAGGCCTGGCGTTTTAAAATACTTGAAAGACTATATTCTATTGGAATAAGGGGTCATTTAGCATTCTTCATCTTGAACTTTCTATCTGATCGAAAGTTCAAGGTCAGAATCAATAATACATTCTCTGAGCTGTATGAAATTGAAAATGGCGTCCCACAAGGATCAGTACTTAGTACAATTCTGTTCATAATACTGATTGATACCATACAAAACGTCGTCTTACGCCCTGTGTCATTAAGGATATTTGCAGATGATATAAATATTTCAGTAAGTGCTAAAAATCTAGAAACTGCCCGACAAATCATTCAGGACACACTAGACCAAATTGAAATATGGGCAAATTCGAATGGTTTAACATTTTCAGAAGCAAAAACTCATTGCGTCATTTTTTCAAAAAAATATAAAATCCAAGAGCCTAAACTAAAGTTGTATGAACGCACTCTTCAAATTAAATCATCTACTAAATTCCTTGGATTAACGTTTGATAAAAAGCTCACATGGGTCCAACATTGCCTCCAAATTAAAAAAGATTTGATGAAAACGCTGAATCTACTCAAAATATTAAAAAACCCAAAATACAACCCTTCTAGAAATATGTTACTCCAAATATATAGGTCCTTAATTCGTAGCAAAATAGAATATGGTTGCCCAGCCTTCAAAGATGCCCCTAAAAAAACATTATCAATAATAAACACAGTTCAAAACTCTGCAATACGTATGTGTATCGGTGCGTTACCCTCTTCTCCTATAGATAGCATTTACTGCGAAGCAGCCGAACCTCCCCCTGAATATAGAAGAAATCTAGTAACAAATAAATACCTTTTATCAGCAGTAGTAAACCCAACTAACCCTATTAGAACCGATATTAAAAACCACAACCTATATACTAACAGCTCAATTAAAGATTTTATAAAAATCCTCAAAAATAATAACCTTGATGTCCTAGTCTTTAATGAAAAAAACCCCAATTTCCCACAGTGGCTGTTAGAACTCCCAGAAATAAATCTATCAATGATAAACTACGGAAAAAAAAATTATCCCCATCATATAATCAAGAGACATTACCTTGAAATTGTAGACGATTACTTTGATTATATCCCATGCTTCACGGACGGCTCAAAAAATAATACAGACTATGTTGGATATGCTTTTTCCGTTAACCGAAGAATAAAGAACTTCAAAATTCATAAACACTCCTCAATTTATACGGCAGAAATTACAGCAATCCTACATTGTCTATTAACCTTACCCTCTCTTGCTTCAGACAACAATAAATTTTTAATCCAAACCGATTCTCTAAGCGCCCTAACAACCATTCAAAACAAATTCTCAATTGATCCAATAGTTCTTAACATACATTATCAACTACATCTCCTTAAAACACTAAATTTTAGCATTAAATTCATGTATATACCAAGCCATGTAGGAATTACTGGTAATGAAGAAGTAGATAATTACGCAAAATCCGCCACCCAATTTTCCCCTATCGATATTACATCAATCCAAGATATAAAAAATCTTTTCACAAAATTGAACTCTCAAATTGGCAAGACAACTGGACAACAAAAACCCAAAACAAACTTTTTCGACACAAAAAATCTATAAAACCTTGGAAAAATTTATCTCAGCTAAATCGTTCAGAGGAAATAATAATTACTAGACTCCGAATTGGACATACAAAATTTACCCATAACCACCTCTTTCAAAAAGCCCCTAAACCCTTATGTGAATTTTGTAACACCGAACAAGTTTCAGTCACACACCTCCTTTTTGAATGCCCCAATATCAAACAAACCCGTGACAATCTAAACATCCAAACAACCAACATACCGGACAACCCAGACGAATTAAAAAAAATCCTATCCTTCATACACAAAATAAAATATAAAAACCAAATATAAATTAAACTCTCTACACTGGGCGTAACAATCCTGGCAATTATACACGCCCAGTATAATAAAAAGGAAAAAAAAAAAAAAAAAAAAACTTTTTAATTTGTATAATTATAATATATTTTTTGTTTTTAGAAATTTTTACCCGAGTTTATAATTGAAACCATAGCTATCATAGCCTACCTTATTTATTAAGGAGGAGTTGTTTAGAACTGTTTAGCATATCTTGGCGTTTTAGACTATTTGTGATCACTCAAATAACTGAGATTTGATAACCATGAGTTCAATGGATTCATGAGGGCGAGAAGTATTTTATATCCTTAATTCAACTTTTTAGGTGGTTTTGCAGTTGATAGTTAGGGGTATTGGACTTCATTACTGGATCATTAGGATATGTTAAAAACATTTTGTGGAACTCTGAACAACCTCTTATTAACTGTAGAACACCTCACATGTATACAAATGTACATATCAACTTTTTACGTTACTACTTTTCCACCTAATTGCAACATTGGGATGTGACCGTCCTCACATCTGTTCCATATTGAATGATGAAAAGCGCGTGCAACGTTGATTGTCTATGGGCCTCTTTGTAGGGGCAATTAATAGTTTTCAAGTAAAAAAAAATTGAACTTTACAACAACAAAAAAAAATAATTACAAATATTTGCACATTTAATACATGCTATTTTTTTTTATTTCGAAATAGTTTCATTCATGTGTACTGATACAAACAACACCGTGCTGAAAAAATCTGGGCCTAGGACAGGAGGAAAAGTCATAAGAGCTAAAAAAAAAAAAAAACGTGAAGGTAAAGATAGATTTTCAACAATGATGCGTCAAGTCAAGGACCCTCAGTAGGCCCTGAAACAAAACGCGGGCCCGGAGGGGAAACCACCCCTTTCCCCCTCTGCTCAAGCCTCTATACAAACCAACTCCATTTTAGATGACACTGAGCCTTTTGATGAATAATACTTTGCTAAGTACAATAAATTTTTATAGCACTTATTTTTCCAAGTTTTTCATTTCTTTATTTTAAAATTAACTTTTTTGCATTTATCTACTTACGTATTTTCTGAAGCACCACCTCGAGGAACGACAATATTATCTCTTCAAAAGAAGCTGATAGGCAACCCAGAATAGCTACTTTTATGGTAATTTGTTCCTATCAATTATGGCATAGCAGTAGAACATTCATCTTTAAAAAAAAATTATTGCATGTCTTTTCCTCAAAATGTTGTATTTTTATACAGTTTAGTTGCCCCTTCGAAGTTGAGAACAGGCAACTAGAATATATTCGTGGCAGGAGACTTGAAGGAATAACAATAATCTAACCCAACAAGCTCAACTCGATATTGAATGATATGAAAAAAAATCTTTTTACATTTATAGTTTGTACACATGTGATGTGTTAGATATCAAAAAAATATGTGATGTATTCTAGGTTAACAACTCATCTGCAGTTATTTTGAACTTTATTCCTCTTCGAGCAATTTTTTATTTAAAAAATTTTTTCATTTAAAATCAGTGTATCATTTCTGGACAATTTTAATTTTGAATATTTCTAAATTTTTCAACCTTTTTCAACTTCTGAATATTTTAAAATTCTTTTTAAATTAAATTTTTTTTTTAATTTGAATTTTTTTTTTATTTGCTTTATTTTCTAATAATTTTCTACTTCAGAACCTATTGTTTAATTTTTGGTTTTTCCATTTTTGAATTTTTTAAAAATTTACATTTTTTTATTTTTAAAGATTTTTTTCAAAAATTTTTTGCATTATTTTTAGAAATTTTTGAAAAATTGAAAATTTTATGAATGTAGATATTTTTAGTATCTGCGCTTGGTTTAAATTAACCCTTCGCGCCTTCCTCTTAGCTGCTTTAAAAATTATATCGACTTGGGAAACCATAAGATTTACATAGCCCAGCATTTGGAGAAGAACAATGGCTGGGGAGAGGGAGGGGCAAGGAAGGCAGATTGCCCTGTTTTTGAAAAAAAACTGTAAACTTATATTTAAATTAAATAAAGTTGTACAAATCTAATTAAAATTTTTTTTCATTGTATTTTTTCGAAATTTGTATGACTTCAGAAAAACTCCAAAATGATGGTTGGGCTGAAAATTATATTTGCCTCTTTGTTTATTTCTGGCTCTCCACGACCTGTCTGTAAGCCATGAAATCAAGTTACCTTTTATTAATTATGGAAAAATGTGTTGCTTGATTTCCAAAATTTTCCCCTCCCAATCCGATGCTCAAAGTTGATTGAAAACATTTATGCGCGTTAAGAAAACAAAAGGAAAAAATCTGCTTTATTTAATACGAAAAGGGCAATTTCGAGTAAAGTAGCTTTCTGAAATATTTTCGCTACATATTAAACGCATTTTGAAAATATTCACAGTAAAGTACACGAGACTAAAGTGTTGAGAAAAACGTTATATTATTGTGGCATGGGAGACAGCTGATAACGCAGCACGACTATATTATTCGAGAATATAATAGGGAATACACTATCTTTTCTTTTCATTTCCTTTATTTTCTTTCTTCTTTCTCTTTTAGATAACTACACTTTCACCCGCTCTTCGTACTGCTCCTGGCTTCTGGTAATATAATAAAAAGGGGGCCGTAATATCTTTATTTTGGAGCGCGCATTACCGCCCTCTTTTTCTGCGTTGTTTGTGTTCGCAGTTTATAAGTAAAACCGCGAACCAATTTTACCATTTTATCTTTTCTACAGACACCGCCACAATGCATAAATTGTCGTATTTTTTTTTCTTATTCTATATCCTTTTATTATACATCGTCTTTTATTTAACGCATTTTGTTTTTATTATTGTAGCGCGCGATACTTCTTGCTGGCGTTTCGAGTCATCTTTTATCTGCGCATTTTAATCACATCTGTCTCCGTTTGCGGTGTTCTTGTTTGCTAATGAGCTGACTCGCGAGTGCTTGGAGATGATTTTTTCAGCGAAATGAAACCGTTTGTCGGTTTGTTGAAACTTTGTGTAGTACAGAAGCCAGGTTCAATTTATGCAGCGTGTTACACGTCAATATGAACTTCTTCGTATTACATATAGAGCTAATTACACGACATTCATGTATGACAATTTGCCTACCATAATTGCCGAAGAGACTGAGGTGAAAAACCGAAAAAATAATTTTATACCTTGGTAATGACCAATTTGAAAATTTTTTATTCCATCATCCAAGTAGGATGAAAATATTCTGTTGGCACCATCATGTAAAGTATGTAATATAGTATTACTCATGAAAAATTGGTAGCAATAGAGAAGATGGGAAGATGGATATGATATAAATTAGCAATAAATTATGGGAAAAATTTGTTATTTTTTCATAAATTGTTTGCAGATATTTTGAAAAATGCTTTGTTGACTTCGAGCCGTATAAATAATATATGAGCAAAACCTTATACTCACATTTGTGGAGTAAATGCTTCCGTCAGTATGAATAAAAAAATTGAAGCAAATGCTCTCGAGCATATAATTATGCTCATCATAAAAAGTATTTACTCGCAAGAAAAGTTATCAGTATGAATAATAATGAGGTTATGTTCTAGGTTGTAAGCAAATGCTCCATTTCTTAAGCAGATTCACGTGAGAAGTAATGTGTATAGTTTCTGGTATATCTAACTATCAAATCAATGAATTTGGAAATTGTTGATATATTTTTTTTTTTTTTCGAAGAACACTTTTTGCTTTTTAATTCTGGAATTTATGATGACTGAATATTTTAACTTGAGAAATATGAAGTATTATAAAAGGTAAAAGATTTCAAAACCATGCTTCGTTTTGAGGAGAAAAATGTAAAAACTATTAACTACTACAAAAAAACTGTAATATAAATCAACAACTACTATCACCTGTACTTTTATTTTTATTTCAACTTTTTTTCAGAACGTGAATAAATACTTGTATGTGTTTAAATGCATTACAAATGTGACTACGATGAATGTAGGTAGGTTACAAAATTCTTTTATGATAGGTATACCTAATTTAGAAAATGAAAATTTTTGATTTTGTAAATTAAATTACATCTCACTGCATAATCGCTACAGAAAGTTTTACTCGTTTCTACCTTAAATTAAGTTCTGTACGAATCTAATTCGATAGTTGAAAAATCATCACTATATTTCTTATTCAACAGCTATATGTAAGGTAAAGGTTTTTCATAAATCATGATAAATGGAGCAAATGCTAATGCTTTTTTACTTCTACCTTTTACTCATGGATTCTGAACATGATTCGAGTATAACTCAAGATGTATTAGAGTGGGGCTCTATAAATAATTATCAAAACATGAGATTGATAAAGAATTTTTAAAAGTTATGCACGAAAAAAATGACTAACTTTTTTCGATAATTTTTTACACTTTATCATTATCTCCTCCCTTTTTTCATTACTATTCCTATCAATTTTTTGTCAGTAATACTTCATTGCATACTACACATTTATATGCAAATAACATATTTTCGTTCAACTTGAATGATGAAATTAAAATTTTTGAAATTAACAATGATTAGTGTAACGAGCATTTTATGTCGTTACATAAAATTGATGATAAACCATCAAACCTAGTGGACAAACGAAGGTTTTCCTTGCTGCCATGATATTGAATATTTCTTGCTCATTCCGCTCACTACCATCCCTTTCTCTTGCCTATAATTAGTTACTACCTATTGTTCATTGAATAAAAAAAGAGAAAAATAAAAATAGAAATATAATACATTACATCATAACAAATGATTTCATATACCTGCGAACGTTACGAGCAGCTTGAAAATTTATAAGCATCTAAACTTGTGTTCGATTAAGTTAGAAATCAACACCACTTAAACATATATCTTGATGAGAACTCAGTTGATCTAGATGTTAGATGCAAATCAGTGAAGTCTCCGACGATGTAAGAAGAAAAGGTAATGACAACGAGAGCATATTCGTACGACGAGATCATAATCTTACATAAGACTAATACAATCAGAGCTGAAATTACAATCAGAAAAAAACCGAATGAAAAAAGAATTAAGTGCAATCAATTAAAAAAAAAAAACAAACTCGCGGAACTCAAAATTTACTCAGCCAACAATAAGTGAAAGTGACCAACGGAAATTTTTTTTTTTTGTAACATGCAAAAACCGCTCGTTAGGCCGCGCCTACATAGGACTAGCAAAGTGGAAGCAAAAAGTATAGAGCAAATTGGCAGCAGTTACTTTTGCTTTCTGCTCTTAATATCGCATTTTGCGTGCCTACATTGATGACAAAATGTTGAAGAATAATATGTAAGAAAATGCACGAATTCGTTCATTCAGTTAATAAATTTTTGTAATGGTGTATGTTTGAAAAATGAAATTTGTAGCTTATTTGTGAATAACTATGTTCTTTCAGAAATTGCTATTATATGCTCAGATTATTCGCCATATTTTGCTAATGCCACTCATGTCCGTTTCAAATGATTTCACGCACATGTTATCGAAACATTCTTCCATGTGGCGGACTTGGGCCAAATCTTCGTTAATTTATCTATCGAACTGTACCGGCGACGTGATTCTAAAGCCGGCTACACACTATACGTTATGCGCGATTTTTGATTCGCGAATCACCCGCGAAACGCGAATTTGACGCAAAACACGCATAGTGTGTAGAGTAAAATTCACGCTGTTTCGCATTAAAAAAACTGATTCGCGAATCGGTTTTTTCGCGATGCGTGATGCGCGACCAACCCATCGGCTTGTCGGTTTTTTGACGAATCATCAAAGGGTTTCGCGTTGCGCGTTTCGTGTTCCAACTTGTCACTATACATGGCTACACACTATGCGCGCATAATTCTTCAAATCTACGCAATTCTTAGTTTAACTCACACACACGTTGATTTCGTAATTTACTTATGCGCGAATATTTAGTTTTTCATCAATGATTTGCGAATGGCAATGAAACGCAAATCTTTCAATGAAATACGAATAGTGTGTAGGGGACGATTCGTGTTGGTTCGCAAATCATCAATTTTTTCCCGAATCCCTCATGAATCACGAAACGCGCATCGCAGATCACGCATCACGCATAGTGTGTAGCCGGCTTAATGAGTAAATATGATAAATCGAACGTCCAATAAGCATTCTTGGCTACAAAAACTAGTAAAATGTAATAATAGAAAAAACTGAACGTTGACCAAAGTTTCAGACCCCCCGCCCGCTCGTTTTTGAGAAATTAATTTGTAATGGAAAACTCAATTCAATTTTTTTTTTACGTAATATGTAGTTGACTGATTTGATTGAATTTAATATGTTGTACTGTTTCATAGGGGTTCTCTTGAAAAAAATCAGTAACCCTCAAAATGATTTTACCCCCACTAAAAATCGTTTTTTAACTTTATTTAATTTTTCTTTACCATGATAACGCTTTGGCACAATTATGAAATCGATATTTTTAGATATCCCCTTGACCGCCGGACCACGTGGAATTTTTTCAGATTTTTCACTCGGGTACGCCATGTTGAAAAATGGCTAAAACTGATGATGGTTCCAAAAAAATATCATTAAATGTGAAAAAATCAACTTTATAGGCCTACCGGTAGCTTTTAAAAACAAGAAGAACTGTTTAGTTTTCATCTTTTAAATTGAGCTACATAATTATTGGATTGTTATTTTAATGTATCTTTTAAAAAAATCGATGTAATCGTTAATTTTTTATAGGATAAATAGGTATTATTATTCTCGCTTTATCGTTTTTTCCATTGCACACGAATACCTACTCAATAAATTGCCGATTGCAGTGATGTAATATAGAAAACTGAGTCGGCAAAAACTATCATTTGAACGCTACCAAGTCGGCAAAATTGAGGGTATTCTCCCCCCCCCCCTCAATATATCACCTTAGTTTCGCCCCTGATCGCGAATCACATATACCATTTGGTTTGCTGGAAAACATAACAGCAGAAACAAAATTTTTTGTTTTTGCTCCTTTACTTTCCGAAGCAACAATCGTGTTTCGAGCATGCTGTTTCTAATTATGTAGGCAAATCGATTAGTTTACATTAGTTTGTTTTTGCTGTGTGCTTTTTGTTTTTGCTTTGTTTGTCCTATGTAGGCGCGGCCTTACAATAGGTGAAAAATATTTTTCAAACCTTTGATTTCGGCTCCTTCAGCATGTATAGTAAGCAACTCTCGTACATGGGTATCACATGAATAGCCTTATATGTGCTATGAAGGAGCTCATATTGAGGTGAAACACCCTGTATATTGGTTATTCGAAAGAAATTACAGGTTTGTTGGAATTTTCGGTATCGGTGTACATTTCGAACGAAAGAAGGGTAGAGAAAAAAGAAAATAATCGAATAGAAACGAACTAAGTCTTTACTACTCAATAAATTTTATTTTTTCTATCGGCGAATGAAAAAGTATAATTTACAAGGTGACGATTGAAATGTTTGAACAATAAATTGAACCGCGGGCTTGTGTTTTGAGAACAGCTCGGTGCAAACAGACAAACGATGGAGCTTTTTCGCGAAAAGTAATTTACTTGGACAATGCCGGTCACACGAGTACTCGACTGCGTCGTGCTTTCTTTTCATCTATTTCGAGTGGTGTTCCTGTTAATTGGATTTGAAGAATATTCCGACTCTTAACGACGTTTCGCGGTGGCTATAACTTTGTTGTAAAAACTTTTTAATTCGCCGAAGGCCGGACGCATGTGGGGAAAGGCATTGACCGTCGCGTATGTAAATCGCAGCGTTTGAAAGAAAATACGCGAATCGTCTTCGCAAACCGACCAAAACAATGAACGAAGAAAAGGATCGGACGTATCTTTAGCTGGTCCGCGTGCACGGTATATTTGTATAATTGAGCCTTTTGTATACGCTGTGTCGGTTTCCAATGCAGGATTATTTAATAGGTGTAATCTGCTTACTGTGCGTGCTCGTCTTTACGACGAAATCGTCTTTTATACGCGACTCGTTTCTTTTATACCGGTTCACTCGGGTATACGAGGATTTAAATAAAATATCGAACGTATAATACGTTTAATACGAATACCCCTTGGTCCAGGTACCATCGAGTATTTTTTTCCTTCTTTATCGGATTTGGCGAAACGAAAAACTATAAGTAATGGCGCAGTAGGAAGGGCGAAAGAAGCGGGGAAAAGTTAATAATTAAAATTTGTCCCCTGCGAGAATTTCATTCTCGACTGTGGTAATGCTGGCGCGCGTAGGTATTCTATAATATAAAATCGTCGCCGGCCTTAATCTTATTTAAGAAATGCAAAATCGGTAGCTAAATTCAATAACAACGTAATACAAACGGTTACACGTAGGCGGTCCCTAACCTATCGTAAAGTGTGAAGTAAACCAGCCAAGCGTTATATGAGTTTTGACATAGACGAGAATTTGCGGGAGAAAATGGTCCTTAGTTCGAAATTAGTGCAAACTAGCAGAAAATACAAGGCCTCGGATGACGGGGCGGACGACGCCGACGCGTCCTTATGTAGTCGTTAGAACACCGCGTAATTGGGCGGAAAATCCTCTTGATAGAAAAAGCGACCCGGTTAAACGTTTTCTTTGGACCTCGCGGGCAGGAAACCTTCCTTCTTTTTCCTATTTTTATCAAACCGATTTTATCCATCCGCAAAACAGTGTTGCCGTCGTTTAATCTTTATTTTTTTTGTATCCTTGATAATCGCAGGCGCCGCGATTACCGATTCGGGGATTTTCTTTTTTCCAACGAAATACTCGCGTACAATATAAACTCGATGGAGTGTGAAATCGACGATTATGGGATTGATGAATGAACGTGTATTGTGGAATTCGAAAGATCACTGTTGAGAAGTGTATCGATGTTTCTTCACTTCTTATGCGATTGCAATTGCGTTTAATATTTAACCGAAGGCATTTGAAGGAAGCGAAAAGAATTTCATTTCTATACATGGTGTCCGACAGGTACGAAATTGGAAAAAAGCACGAATTTCGCAACCCCTGTATAAAAACACGAAATTCGATCAAAATTCTTCAAAAAGCACGAATTTTTTCCTCATTAGAATTTCAGTATTTTCTCAGATTTTCTGATTGCTTGTTTAAAAAAAAAAAGGAAAAAATTAAGTGAATGATTTTTCTCTTGAAATAAATGCAGGTTTTTCTATGTTTGATGTATAGTTACCTACTTAACGTTACCTTATAAATTCTTCAATGAGCAAAAAACAGTCTTAATATCTTCGTAATAAAGGGTTCTACGTCAAAATAAGTTATATCAAAAAATGTTCCCCGTTGAATTTCCTACAGAATGAGTGAGACAGTTTTCTCAAAAAGTTATTGGTAAGTCCAAAATGGGGAGATCAAAATATACCAATTTTTAGAATCTTTTGAAAATCAGTCCTTTGTTTATATCTTCTATACGGTGCGTCCTACGCAAAAATTGTTAGTATTAAAAAATATTCTTTGTTCAATTTTCTATAAGGTACCTGAAAAATTTTTCCCAAAAATTCATAAAAGGGCCCAAAATACATTAATTTTGGAAAAATTTATTCATATGTGTTCATATCTATTATCAAGTGACCTATGTAGGTGATAAAGATGAACAAACAATTTTTACTGATGATTCCCCCTCCTCTTCCTCCTCCCTCCTTTAGAAATCCTTCTCCAGATTTACATTATAGAACAAAAAAAATTACGCATATACTTTGAAATATTTGTTTCAACTCGGTTCGGGATCATCTATTCCTATCTTCATCACTCATTTGCACCTCTATACTATTCATGCAATCAGCTCCACAACAATGACCACACAGCTTCGAACATTTCAGTCTTGAAATAACAGAAAATTTGGTCGTGCAAAATGTTTTTGTAATGCTGACTTAAAAGTTATTAGCTTTTAATCTGTTTTCTTACATGTGCAAGCAGAATAGCCTTTATTGTTGCAAATGCTGTTAGCTACTTGTAAAGGAAAATTCTTTCGATAAACTCGAAAAATATGATAATTAACTACCTACTTACCGTGTGTAAGTATAATTTCCCCCCAAAAATTCTCAAATCTTTTAAAAATCGCAACGTCTGGTTCTGAGCTGACTATCTGATTATTAAAGACTGCCCCTAAGACAATTTCGGAGATGTGATGCCTACACCCAAAGAATAAAATATGATACGACCATTTAAACCTCGTTCCAATAAGGTAGAGGCACCATTTATCCTTCCACTGTTGGAAGTCGTTATATCGAAACAAAATGAATCAACTTTATCAATTAAATCCCAGTCTTCAATAGTATCGTACACAGCTTAACTTATTTCTAGACCAGTGGCCGAAAGAAGCTCGGGAACATCCAGTAATTTCTCGATTGATGGAGCAGTGGCTATCACACATAACCTTTCTATCCCTGTAAAGTGTTTGTATCCCGTTGTAAAGTAACGTACTCAACGTTTGTATTCTCCATGAACGTATTTTTGCTAGTTGTTGCTCATTGCTCTCTTAAAATTTCTCGTTTTTTTTCTCACTAGAGTTCGATTAATGACATATTGACTTGAAACAATGTTTACAGCTTCGAGAAATACGTATAAAAGGTGGACTGCGTTCCTTTCACTAATTTTGCATTTATCGAATACTGTTGCTAATCGAGCGGTCATTATTTCTTTCCTTGCTCTCTTTTTCAAAGGTAATAATGACGAAGTCGTTTCAGAAGATGTTGACTCAAAATGCACACCTGATTTAAGTAATTCGTCTCGAGAATAGTCATAATTTTCTATTTCGACTTCTTCAATGTCATATTCATCTAAAACTCAAAGAACCAAAAACATATTCAAACCCTCACAAGACAACATATAACTCGCAACATGATGTCAAAAATGACATTTTTATCCTAAAATAAAAACAACTGGCAACATAATGTCAAAAATGACATATATTGATTTGGCAACGTAATGTCAAAAACGACAAGTTTATTTATTGGTACAAAGTTAACCTTTGCATGGTATCATGTCACAATTTTCCATAAATGGTATCATGGTGAGAAAATCCCCGCCACAAACGTAAATGGTATCATGATGAGGGAAACCCCGTCAATCGTCAATTTATTAATCTGTTTCTACCGTCGCACAATCGATGCATATTTTTACCTTCAAGTGATGTTCTCCACAAACAGGTCCATCGCATAAGTCACAGTAAGTAGTTGCTCTTCTGCTTGAACCAGGACACAAACAACAGGACTTCGTTGGCCGCGAATTTACTTCACGGTGCGCCGCAGTATGGTAGTACAGTTGTTGTTTCCCACCTCCAGCTTTTTCGATAAATTCATGAATTTGTAACCTTAGTTTTAAGGGAATGTGCAGATTTTCTTTAATGGCGCCGAATACAGTGGTGACCAGAGATCTTCAACTGAATTCTTATTGCTTTTACTTATTCCTGAGAACAGTAGTAAACCGAGAAAACACCTCATTTCAACTGGGTCTGTTTGATGCAAGTATTCTTGTCTGCTTGTGTACTTTCGCTTGATTTCTTAGATTTTGATATTTGTATTTTCAATGATTATAAGTATTTCTTAGGTTAAAAAAAGATCGAAAATTTTCAAAATTTCTATAATTTCTCTGGACTGTTGTTGTCTTGGGTACAAGAATGACTGGCAATTCATCTTCTTGGGGGAATGGTCCTCTAGACCAGCGGAAATTGCTTCGAGAAATTAGATCATCATTGGAATCATTGATTTCTCCAATTTCTGCATCTACTTCGACGGATTGTCGTAGTCAGAAAGTATCGCATTCTCCTCTAGTGGCTCTATAGAATCTACGTCATCCTCGTCTTTCCAAAATTCATCATCCGAAGATTCTGCGTCCAATTGGCCTAACGCTCTCGCTGTTTTGTAGTTGAGGCCTTTCTCTCTCGCTGCGAAGTAAATAGACTGTCCTTCCCCCACCAGGAGTCAGTGACGTCACAGTCCCCTCTCGACGCAAGAGAAAGGCTTCTCTGACCACGCATCTTTTTTTTTTATATTTTATTTTATTTATTAATAATTTGTCTACAAATTTATAAAGCACAAGAGAAATTCGATATTTTTTCCTTTGAAACATAGCTTTGATACAAAAAAAAAAAAAAGACGGCTCACAATTATTATATTATGCCTCCATCCAGGGGCGTACCGAGGACCTTCTTCAGGGGGGGGGGAGAAAACCAAAAATTGCCAACCAACTGTTGACTTTTTTTTTTTTTGCTCCACGAAAATAAGATGTTAAATAAATACGATGTCACAGTCTTGTTAGTCTTCATAAAATTTAACAATAGCTGTAATAATACTGCGCAAGTGGTCAAGTTTACCAGCTTTACGCTAAAACTCCAAATTTACCAACTTTCCAAAAGCCAAGGGGGGAAGCTCCCCCTCCCCCTTTCGGTACATCCCTGCTTCCATCGCAATTTGATTTTAAGTATTCCTCCAACGTTGTTTTTTCATCCAGTGCTAAGATGAAGGTAGCACATGGCTCGTTCACTGAATTGAAAAAGGAAAAGGAAATGAAAAAGAGATAGAAATTATTAGGAATTTTACAAATAGATAAAGTAAATTCATTACTTACCGTTTTCGAAAATATCATCCATTGTATTGAACGTTTTGATTTACATGAAAAATCAATATAAACAAGAAAACAATTCTCAGTTCACCCCATTATGAAAAGAAACGAGCACCTACATAAATTAAACACTGTAGAAATGATTCCTATAAACATTGCAATGATTACGCAGTTTGTGTAACAGGTTTCAACTTGCATAGAAATGGTTGAAATCACACAGTAGAGATGCATCATACGTTATAATTATTAATCTTTTTTCAAATACAACAACGATTCTCCCTTTTTCATGATTCAACCCGCACATTTTCGAAACGGTTTTATTTTGACTCTGTTTTTTCGATATTTTTACGTTATAAGAATGATTCCATCACAGAAGAGCATTCATTTTTTTTTTTAATCAAATCATTCTTTAAAAAAAAGCAATTTTTGTTTTTATTTGCAAATTTAGAGACTATTAATGAGTTTTAGTGATGATTCCTGTTTCTATTAGGCGATTTCTTTCAGTATAAGAAAACCCTACACAGACCTACACAAGAGAACGCAACACGACGTCGCGAAAATGCAAACTACTCGACGCGTTAAATTAAAACGTAAGCTCATTATTTTACGCTATATATTTCAAAATGTAATAAACTTTTCATAGCTAGCCGCGAGTAGTTGTGCTGGAAAGCATAATTAGACAAAGTTCATAATACCGGCGAGAGGGTGTCGTCGGCGAGCCGAGTCATTATACCTAGCGAAGCGCCGACTAATTTGCCACGTTTACTCAAATTGTCCATCGCGTAGGGACTCCATTTACCCAAAAAAGCTACGTAATACTTATGGTAATACTTATAAGCCAATTTCACTTATCAAGAACGCTGATCCCGTTCGTCATTTTGTTGCCAACAATATCCAGAGTAATGGTATACGCATAGAGCGCATAATACGTATAATGTAGTTTATTTGTACCTCGATAAGGCGTTATATTTTTTTCTTTCACCTCGTACCTATTATCGTCGTGCGAACAAATATCTACCTATTTTTGTTGTCGGATAACAAAGGTTTGGCTTAAATTGTGCGTCGTTTTTTTTTTATCTTATCATCGCGCCGAGTTTTTTTAACCCCAACTCGGCGCGTTCTTTTTAACCTATTTTACGTTTTATTGTTTAATTTTATTGTGTTTATTTTAGATATTATTCCAGGTTATTATTTAAATAAGAATGTTGATTTAGGAATCTTTTATACGTTTTGTTTGTTATGCCATTATTGTCGATTGGATTACGCGGTTTGTGACACTATTCTCGGCGTTATTAATTCGTAAGCGCGAAGTTCAACGATCTTTGTTTTCGTTGGCGTTTTACAGCGATAACGGCGATACTCGGAATTCTTAATTCGATCGAAGGAAACAAAATCCAACGTCGAGCTCGCGGTATAGTAGTATACGCCACGTAGTACATATATAAAAATTATCGCAGTCAATCAAGTCCGCAATAAGAGAAAAAGAGGCTGCAAAAAGGCAAGGGTGAGTTCACCACTAACAAACCCTATTCTGTTTAGCACTTTCACGCCTCTTTTTCATCCCTCTCATTGCGCACAATATCTTGATAAATAAAGAACAATGAACTGACTATTCCCTTCGACGAAATTTTATTATCTGTTCTTTATGTGGCGCAGCTACCGCGATACAGAAACTCTATTATCTTTAATTCGCACTCTTTGTGCGCGTCGGTTTTTGGCGCGATTTTTTTTTTCATTTTGGTCCAGCCCACTGATGAAATATATGTCGTTGGAATGTCTTTCTTTTTCTAAGTTGAGTTTTTCCTGATAATGATCATCTCTGCATTTCCGATCGTTTGGAATTGATTATACGATGTTTGAATTTTTTATAGGTATGTGTCAACCCCCCACCCCATCCTGTAGGGTAAACAGGTGCGGAGTATAGTCGCTCAACGTTTAGTCGAATGTTGTCCACTTGAATATTTGGAGGTATATTTTTCAGATTTTCGATTCTACTAAAAATTACGATTTTAATTTTGATGCGAGTTGGAGCCCCAAATAGTAGTGGGCAAATTCGATTATTTTAAAATTATCGAATCGGAATAAATTGCTGAAAAATAATCGAGTCTTCGATTATTCCACGAAAAAATAATTGATATCGACTGGTACTTACACAAATTTTAGACACACAGGACTGAAGTCGATAAGGGAGACTGGGGCGATCTGTCACATTTTTTACTAATTATTTTTTATATGACCAACTATCGAAGCTAGAGCATTGGTTTTTTGGTATGTGTTAGTTTAGTATATGTACTAAATAAGGTGAAAATTTCATTTACGTAGCATTATTTTCCGATTTTTAATAAATTTTATAAAAAAAATGATTTTGTGACATTTTGCCCCTACTACGGGGTGAAATGTCACATCTATTTTCAATGTAAAAAATTGAAATCTGTAATGAAATGAAGTATCAAAATGAAAAAAAAAATTAAAAAAGGATCAGCACCAAAAAATCGTAAAATTTTAGGTATCTTAATATTAAAACAACGGCGAGAAACTTTAAGAAATAATGTAAACCAGAATTGGTTTCAAATTTCAAAAAAACTGGTAAACTCTTGAAATAAAAAAAAAAATGGAAAACAATCATAAGAAACTTGGCAAAATGAAATAAATTAGAAATTGACTCCTGAAAATCGGTAAAATCCTAAATTATATAAAAACAAAGACGATCAACTTTGTGAAATAAAATAAACCAGAAATTAGCACCGAAAAATTGGTAAAATCAACAAAATAAAAAAAATCAAAATTCAAAAGAAACTTCGAGAAGTTAGTAAACTTTGAGAAATAAAATACTTAAATCAAAAATTGGCAACAAAAAATAGGTAAAATCCTAAATTTAAAAAAAAAAAAAAAAAAAAACATAATAATCATTGAAACTTTGGAAAGTGAAATATACTAAAAAATTTGCTCCTGTTTGTAGGATTTGTTTTACTGCTGATGCTAGAATCAGCTTATTATCAACTAACGCTTTTTAACATCAAAATATGCTCATTTTTGGTTAACTTTTGATACTTCAAATTACTACAACTTGGTCAGTTTTTAAGGTTGGGAAGTGAACAAGGTCAGGAGGAGACCCTATGCTCTATAAGTAAACAGAAAATTGAATGTTTCAATTTTTTTTTTTTTATGAGTTTTGAAGAAGGAGCGAAAATTTCAGTTTTTGCATCTCAGTTCTCCCATTGCAATTTCTCTATCTTTTTTTGGGGGTGAGAGACTCTGCTCTACGGTTCAAAAACAATATATGTTCAGGCAGCACGGAGCTAAAAAAATCAATCGATGATAAATTTCTGGTATAAATTGAAAATTTATTTTGAGACACATTGTTAACTGTGAGTATGTGATTTTCTTCTATCAACCCGTCGATGATGAAATAAAACGCCATGACATGTCGCAAAAATGTATTATCTTGAGTTGGATACATCGGCACAAATAAATGAGGAAAAGACGAAGCACGATACGTCGTGCTGCGGGCCCCTACCCCATCATGAGGGGGCAATCATGGATACGCTCTAACTATTCATTTATTGAAAAAAACGATCGCAAAAAAAAATCGCAATGAGCGTTAATGTGGCTAATGTGGCCGTCGTGCATTTACAACTAGTACTGTCGATCTTATGCTTTCGATATCATGTTTGCGTTGAGCCAGACAAAGCGACCAAGCACAATCCTCGAAATCCCAGGATCAGCCGCTCGCTTCGCCTGGCCCAACACACGTCGATACACGCTATAACATCGCCCCGAGATTTTCGTGACATTTCACCCCACTATGTTCATAACTCGTTTTCGAGACAAACGTTAAATTTTTTAAATGTTGAACCCAATTTTTGATGATCTTATATTATTTTTATTGTTTAGAACCCCTAAAATAATTAAAAAAACCAACCTACTACTACTTATGTCGAATTGTTTAAAGGTTATTCCATCTCTTTTACTCAATCACTTTTTTCACTTTGTGAAAAATATTTGTGGTAAAATCCTTTCAATTCTGATGTCTCGAAGGCTACGTCATCTAGGTAATCGAGCATATAGCCAACCATCAGGGCTGTAATAACGGATCGTGTTTCGTTCCGTTACCGTTCCGGTATCCGTTCCTGAGTTATTCCGTTACGTCCCCGTTACGTTACGTTCCAATTTTAGATGTTTTGTTCCGTTCTATTCGGTTCCATTCTTTATTCCTTTTTTTTATTACGAGTTGGAGTCTCGTCTTTATTTTTTTCTTATTGATGATAGTGATGGTAAAAAATTTAAAATTTAAAAAACATTGAAAATCAAACCATAAACATTTAAATAATGACTCAAAGTTGAAACACAAAATGACACATTGTATGTATCAACGACAATGCACTGAGCAGTTTTGCCATTTTTTTTTTCTTCTTTTTGAAGACTAATTGATAATTGATTGAGTTATTGGTTCAAGTCGGTTTACAAATTTGAGAACATTTATTGAGTCATTCCAAGTTAAAGTTACTTTGAGCCTTTTAGACACTCAATCAGTAAGTTTAGGTTACAGTCAGGGACTCAGGGTAAAAATACTTAGTCACTTTGTGGTTAACTAAAGTTAACGGTTAGCGATCGAGTTACCATACCCTGCTTTTCACAAATTCACAATTCTACTATGGTACTTGCCACTAGGTATTGAAGTTAATTGAAAATGATCAAATTTGAATTTCACATAAAAAAATGTACATTGTATTGGACTTAGAAGGTAGGAAGCTAGGAACAATTTTGCCAGCATTCAAATTTCAAAAAATGAAAACAATGTAAAATAGGTAACGGAACATTAACAAAATTGATCCGTTACGTTCAGTTCTAAAAAATTTCATTCCGTTACGTTACGTTCCGTTATTCCGTTACGTTCCGTTACCGTTATTACAGCCCTGCCAACCATAGATGGAATTTCTACCTATGTATTGCACTCTTCACCTTTAGGGAGCACTACATACAGAACTTGTAATAAGCGTTGTGACATTTCACTCCTGTGACATATCGTCCCGGTCTCCCTTAAGTCTACTTCTGATGATTTGTGTTGCGATTCAGAATGTGAATATGTCTGGTTTGAAAACTCAGCTGCAACGATGCCGGATAGATGCTTATAGTTTTTTTCTTTATAGAACCTCTAACCTTCGGTTACGATTGAAATAAATACTGATATAGACTGATCCACGAGCAGACTGGTTTTCCCTACTCAGGTTGAGAAAAATTATATGCGTAGATGATTTTCTCCGTCGCCATCGTGTACGTGGGACATATCAGTATATGATGGCACCCCCGATATTCCTTACACGAGCGCATAAGTCGTGAAATAAACTCCGCCATTCATAATAAATTCAATTTAAAAGGATGGAAAAAGAATCGTATATACCCGTTTTATAGGTAGACCTTTGGCTAGAAGCGGATATTGATTCGGTCGTAATAATGACGTTATCGCCATTCAGTGGACGAATAAAAAAAAAAAATAAACGAAAAAAAAATGCAAAACCTCCGTAAAAGCGCGGTCATTTTTGTTGTCGAATATACTTACGTATAAATCGGCGATAATGGCGAAAATGAAATAATATTCCGTGTATAGCCGGAAACTTGGGACGATGCGTCATGG
Source organism: Phenacoccus solenopsis (assembly GCA_009761765.1). Lineage (NCBI taxonomy): Eukaryota > Metazoa > Arthropoda > Insecta > Hemiptera > Pseudococcidae > Phenacoccus > Phenacoccus solenopsis. The sequence goes on from CM019753.1 coordinate 35,994,090, forward strand.
CAAAGTAGACAAGCCGGTTTTTAGTTACCTTTAAATTGCGTTTTTTTTTCCTCTATGAAAATATACTGACTATTTTCATCCTTCGTACGTCTGCAAAGGAAGAAATCGAAATCGATTGTTGTTTTACAATAGCGTGTCTTTTCACTCGACAGAGATTCTCGATGTTACTAGATTTCACGATGAACAACGTTCACCGTGCATTATGCACGCCTATACATCGACAATTGTACGGAACGCTAAGTTGGCATACTAAAGTAGCGATATGAAAGGTTGTTATATGGGCGCGTATTCGAAGCACGTAATGACATAGAAAAATTCTAATACCGAGATAGACGGTTAAAGAGACGAATTTTCCGTCACCCCGAAACGAGCGTCGCGCACCCGTCTATGGTTCTTTTCATCGCTGTCTCAAATCAGAAGTTCGAATCAAAGAACATCTTATCGAAGTCTTGTACTTACCTATTGTTGGGGGTGAATTCGAATCGACAGTGGTGTCGAAAGTTGACCGTAGGTGTACGCGTATCGTGTGAGGTGACTCGTGTTTTATTTGAAGTGTTATAGTTTGGGCCGAATTTTTTTTGGCTGGGCCTAACTGAGTGGCAGTTTTTTTCCCTTGGAGAATGAATTGATGTTTTTTTTTTATTATTCCTTCATCATCCATCCTAATTCCAATATGAGGGGATATATACAAAAATACTTTTCCATTTAAATCTTTAGTTTTTCTATCCTTTAATTCCTTTAAATCATCGAGATGGTAATTTTATTTATAAATATTTTATCCATGTTTTCTTTGCCAACTCAAATTCTTCAGTTCTTGTTTTTATTTCCTTTTTTCTCCACAATTTCACAGCTTTTCCACACAAAATAGTTAATTTGAGAAGCTTCGAAATATCGGAAAATTACTGGGATTTATGCCGAAATTAAATTATTTTCCAAAAAGCATCGAGATGAGTCATCGATTTCATTTGTTGGCCAATTTTCTGAAGAATCTACGAGCCATTCAGGACCTTGCTGTAACGAGCATTTTTATGTCGTTACATAACGACGTATTAAACCTTCGAACCCCGTGGACAGGCGAAGATTTTCCTTGCTGCCATGAGAAAGAACATTAAATTTAAAAAAAAAAAAAAAGGAAAAAACTTCGATTTTGCGTCTACCCATCGCTCCTCGATTATTCTTCCACCCCCTGTCGTAATTAGCTACCGTTCGTTTAAATAAATAAAGAAGAGGAAGAAAAGTAAAAGAGGGAAAGAGTATAAACGTAATTGTAATAAATACAAAATTATGACATTTTACTTTTACCGAAGCCAGGAAAAAGATGTACGTAACAATGATGTTGAAAGGTATTATTATGCCACAATCTGTAGCAAAGTCTCCGTAGTCGTTGAGCACGGAGTTAACCGGAATGGACGTCGATCAGCGAAAAGAAAAAACCAAAAGCCGACGAAAAAAAGCAATCGAATTCCGAGAATATTTGTAGACTAAGTACAATGAGATACGAATGAGAAAAAGCAATAATAATATTCGTAGACCAAAAAGTAATAGTAATACATATAAGACAATCAGACCCGAAATACAATGAGATACTGATATGAATGAAAAAAAAAAAAAAATACGTACCGTGAATAAAACTAAAATTTTCCCGCCTAACAATATGTGAATACGAATCAACAGATTTTTTTTTTTGTTTAACATGTAAAAACCCGCCCGTTACATTGCAACCATAAATTATTCAAATCCAAAGTGGTTTGACCTATAACAGGTTGAACCATTCCGGCTGGCCACCAAGAAATTTTAATAAAGGACCTCTCCCATTAAGTAGGTGAAATCGGCCCTTGACGCAAATTTGGTCAAAAGCGGTACCAAATGTTACTTGGGACCTAAATTTTTGACCTCCTACCCCACCCCTTCCAGAATTGAAAATTTTTTGAAATTTTTTCTTTATTTTTGGCGGGGGAAGGAGGGTTGAAAATTTCAAAAAAAAAATTAAAAAAGATTTTGGGGATGCCATCGTTGAATTTTTTTTCATAACTTCGTATATAAAGATGATTACTTGTACTCTAATGTTTTGGGCCCATTTCGGTGCTTCGCGAGAAACACCAGCACTTCTTTTTATAGAGAATACAGTGTAGAATAATTTTGTTTTCATTATCGATTTTTCCTCTCCGCATCATCATAATTGGAGTAAAATTGAAAAACACAAAATTTTCAAAAATTGTCATTTTTACTCTCTCTCACCCTCCATTTTGGGCGTAATTTTATAGGAATAATGAACGAATAAAATTTTTTTACTGACTTAATTACCCCTTCCCCTACTCCTTTCAGAGCTATAAGCAAAAAACCACTTTTTTCAGAGGTTATTGCCCCTCGCGCATTTAGCCGGGGGGGTAGGGAATGCAACTCTTGGTATATTACTTAGAAAGGCATTCTTCGCATGTATTGTAAAAATCAGTTTTTCAGTAATTTTTTCTAGGTCCGAACCTAAACGACTTGGCTATAAGTGTTATCGTTGCGGGCGGTGCGGTGGTTGAAAAATACACGTTTTTATTCAAACTTCATTTTTTTTCAGCATGTTGTACCTCCTAAAGGTACATTGAAAAAATTATATGTTCTACCTATGGGTGTGACGAAGTTATGAAAAAAAATTCAGCGATGGCAACCCCCCAAGTCTTTTTTAATTTTTTTTTTTTGAAATTAACTCCCCCCCCCCCAAAAAAAAAAATTCAAAAAATTATCATATGGAGGTACATGTACTATGTATAATCTGCGAAAATTTTAAAAGTTTCCCCTGAATTTTTAGCATATAAAGTGCGATAATTTTGGAAGGGGTGGGGTAGGGGGTCAAAAATTTAGGTGGAATGTTTTTATGTCCCAAGTAACATTTGGAACCACTTTTGACCAAATTTGCTTCAAGGGCCGATTTTACCTACTTATTGGGGGAGACCCTTTTTACTGGTTCTCTCAGCCACAAGAATCTGAGAACAACAATAACCAATGAAAATAAGAGATATTTTGTTCTGAAGTCAATATTAGCAGCTAAATGTACATGTGAACTTATCACTTTCGCGGTGTAAGAGGTGAGATCGAAATTTTATCAATACTCATCAAGACTGATACCTTATTGGCTGTTGATATTATCAACTCACAGGTGCTCATATTGACGTCATCAGTAAACAATGCACTTGAAAAAACAAAGTTGAAATTTTAATGGTGTAACCTGTTATAGGTCAAACCACTTTGATTTAAATCATTCTATTTTCGCGATCTAAAAGAAATTCAACTTGATTTGCGATGTCTATTTGATGAGTTTATTTCTTCTTGTGAACCTTGCGCAGTTTGAGATTATGATGACGGGGACTATGACGATGTTTGAGATTGTGATGGCAAGGATAGTCGCATTCTTTCAGATCAATTTAGAAGTCCAAAGATAAAAACTGAGTTGTAATTGATTATAAAAACTGCGATTTTCGTATAAAAATTACCAAAAATTTAAAGAAATTCGGAAAAAAACAATTGTGTACCGAACGAGTCCGCAAAATTCAATAAGAAAAACTTTTTCTTATTAAAGAAATTCGGTTATAAAAAGTTGCATCAACGAGTTACTTATATAAGGTATCAAAGAACGTAAATCAGCTGATTTTTTATTGTAGGTATATAATACACCCAGTGTAGATGGCTTTCGTACTTTGCAGCTCAAGTTGTCGCAGTTGGCTTTATTATCTGAAATGCTTCGCTGATGAAAGTATTAGTTTTTTCAACAGTACTCTCCTGATGTACTTGAAGCGACGGTACAATCTTATCTAGTAAGCGAAAAATTTGGCAAGGGAGGAAGCTTTTGATTTTTGGAACATTTTTTCGCAGTTTAAAATTAGCAAATCGACGTAAACCACATTGAGGGGTTTCGCTTTCTTCTTTTCTCTGAACTCATATTAAATAGTTAAATAGCCAAAAATGATAAAATATTCAGCACGCCTGAATGTATGAAAATAATGAAATTCAAAATTAATGCAGACATTATCGAAACATCAAAATATGCTCATTTTTGTTTAACTTTCGATGCTTCAAATCGCTACAACTTGGTCAGTTTTTAAGGTTGAGAAATGAACAAGATCAGAAGGAGAATCTATGCTCTATAAGTCGACAGAAAATTGAATGTTTCAAATTTTTTTTTATGAGTTTTGAAGAAGGAGCGAAAATTGCAGTTTTTGCATCTCAGTTCTCCCATCGCAATTTCTTTACTCTTTCTTGGGGGGTGAGAGACTCTGATCTGCGGTTCAAAAACAATACATGTTAGGGCAGCACGGTTCAAAACCAATAATGTTAGGACAGCAAAGATGTGTAAATGTAGTGCTAAAAAATCACAAATATTTACGTATATCGATCTAATTTATTTTTATTTTTTTTTAAATAAAAGAAAAACAAAATAACAAAAATTAAGTAATACAGTTATCAAGCTAACCAATTAATATAAAGTTTTCAACAAATATACATTCGATTATTTCGATCTAAATATTTATAACTTAGTGTATAAGAACTTGAAAGCCTGTACAGTTTTTTTTTTTTTTTTTGCTAAATCTACACATAAAAATATTTAAATTGCACATAAAATTTTTTTTTTTGGCCTTTGGTAATTTCTTAGATTTACATTTCTAATTGCTTGGAAAGGAACATTGTTTCCAGATACTTTTAATCTTCGAGAATGCGAACTTGGTTTTATTTATTTATATTTTTTTTTCATAGATAAAATACCTTCTTATAGCTATATTCTGTTTTCCTTTTGATTTTAGTAAAAATTAGTGATTTTCTCACTTGCGGTTACTTTCGAATAATTTGGTTACGCCGAGAAATACAGTTAAAATTACACTCTTTGAAAATAGTAATGTGGGTTCATTGCTACCAAATATGGACTAATGTACTAAAATATTTAGTAGAGTTTATCTACTATATTTCTGGATAAAGTTCAATACTCTGAGGATAAATTATCCAATAAATGTACATTTATGACATTTGCATATTGGAGCTACAGCAGTATTACTGTTTGCAGCATAATTTACAGTAGCGTAACAAAGAATTTGGCGCCCTTGTGCAAAAATTAAAACCAGTAACCGATTAATATTTAACGACGCTGTGGGCAAAATAATTTATGGTACCTTTAAAAACAACATAGCATGCCACCTCCTCCACTCCTCGTATAATTACATATTCTAACAAATGTAATTACTTTTTATGCTTGTGTGTTGTGATGTGGCATACAAAAGGGTCTATCAAAAAATTGAGAAATGATTAATTTTTATTTATTTAATATTTTTTTCAAATCAAAAATTTGAGAAAAATTCTAAATAAATTAAATGAACAAGTGTGAAAATTAAAAAAGCTAGACCTAAATCTTGAATTCCACGAAAATCACGATTTGCCGAGCATAAAAAATTATCAAATATAATTATTATGTTTTTCTTTTCTCCGAGCGAGATGCCGTCTGAAAATTTTGCTGCTCTAGGCAGTTGCCCATTTTGCCCATAAGGTTAATGTGGCACTGACTGAAACGCGTCCTTTCTCAAATTTTTTCTCAGCTAGTCGTACACCCTTCCCTCCCCCATACCTTCTTATAATGCATGTAAACTTTTACAATAAATTTTGATTTAAAAAAATTTTTCAAAATGTGTTATATATAAAATAGCCTATATAACACGTTTTAAGTTGAACATGAACTACGAACGTAAATTTTTTTGTAATCGGATTTTGTTTGCGCCCTCTTAAGCTCTAAGCTCCGACGCATAGGTTAGTCAGAGTAAGTGCTATTTACGCCACTGGCAATTTAATATGCATTTTTCTCTACCTAAACCTATTTTTTTTATCACCAAGTTATACTGGTTACTTTTCCTTCTATTCCCAAGAAGTTATTATTTTGTTATTTTTTACAGACCTCTCGATGATTAATTAGACAGTTTTGCAGTTTAGATTAAAAAACACTATCTCAATTCATTTTGCTTCATTTGTTACAAAAATAGAATTGGCTTATTTTTTTTATTAATTCGATGTAGAAGTTTTGAAATTTTTGAATCTGTACTTTTTAAGAAATGTTTAGATATTTATTATTAAGTGAAAAAGGAATGTTTTTATTTCATCATCAATTTTTTTTTTGAATATTTCTTTGTAAATTTTTGTAAATTTTTTTCCTTATTTTTTTTTTTGCTAAAATTGAGATAACATCGTGAAAATTTTCAATATAAATGAGATTCTTAATTTCGTTGCATTATCGTAAGTTGTAGCAATTCGAATTTTGTGAAAAATCATCTTGTAAGTTACATATTATAGCAAATGAGAAATTAGTAATGTTTTTGAACAAAATGAACCATCATTAAATGATGTCTTGATTTCAGTACTTTTGGATGTATTTTGGAACAATACCACCATTTCTAATAATAATATCAAATGAAAACAAAAAGATTAGCCTTAGTATGCTAGTAATTTTGAGAAAATTGCATGAGGGATAACACATCCTGAATAAAAACGTTGCTAGCCACAGGGCTGTTGATGGCGTCAATTAAAAAAAATTGGTGAATTTTAAAATTTTTTGTAGAATAAATTTTTTGGTATAATTTTGAAAAGTCACTTCGTAATTGCCGAATTTTTTCGAATGAAATCATTATGTACGATCTCTTCTTCTCTCCTACCATTTGGAGAAAATATCTAAAAATTTTACATGTTCCAGAATCTCTTGCTCAACTAATCGATATAAATTTTATTTTATTTAGGTATTTTTTATGTGGACAAATTTTTTTAAAAGAAGACGAAATTAAATGTGGTATGATTTCCACATTCTGTTTTTTTCTTCTTTTTAGGGTTTTTGCTTTAGCCAGCAAAAACCCTATAGCAATCACTTTTTTTTTTTTTTCAGTCTTCTGGCACAGATCAAATAACCAAACAACTGCGCCACCTAACGGACTACCGGTAGTACCTAAACCTAACACAATATCGAATTATCTATAATATTATTGGTAGAGGTCTGCACCGCCGAAAACCATTTTATCCGATTTTTGGGGAACGCAGACAAAGAAATGGAAGCATATGAGTTAAAATTCTTTTGATATTTTAGCAAATTTTAATTTTTGGAAAACTGAAAAGAAAAATTGAAATTTGATTTTGAATTTTTTCCAATTATTTAAAATCGATTTTTTCATATGCAAAGGAATTTTAATGCAGTTGAAATGAATTTATCAGTTTTAAAATTCATTAATTTAATTTTAAAAATAACTTCTGATTTATAAATTTTAGTTTAACTCTTATTATGTAGTGAACAAATTGAGATTTTCGCCCTGATTGTACCTGAATCGCTTGGATGCACGGTATATAATTATATCAAGATCTTGGTTATTATATTATTTACTCTACGAATATATGCAGAAAGTTTTGTTTTACTCATTTCTTTATTTATCGTGGAATCATTTTCATTACTATATCCAAAAATATTAATTATTTTCAATTTTTTCATCGTATGTTTACATAATTATCAAGTTGTACCTCTAGTTCTCTACATATTTACATCGAGTTCTTGTGAATTGTCTCTACGAATATATGCAGAAAGTTTTGTTTTACTCATTTCTTTATTTATCGTGGAATCATTTTCATTACTATATCCAAAAATATTAATTATTTTCAATTTTTTCATCGTATGTTACATAATTATCAAGTTGTACCTCTAGTTCTCTACATATTTACATCGAGTTCTTGTGAATTGTTTTTTGGTTTTTGTATTCTATTTCAGTAAATTTTATATCAATAAATGAACTTTTTCAATTCAAAATTGAAATTGCTAAAATGTAGTAAACACATTCTTATTAAGCGTAAAATTCATCTTCATTTAAAAATGCATTATTTAATAAGTAATTGTAATTTTTCTCGTAAAATATTATTTCCTGATTTTACTTTGTTAGCGATAGGTAGTATCATTAGTATCATAATTTATTATTCATAAATTTTATAATAATTATATTTCGAACGGTAAAAAATTGCAATTACGCGTAATTACGTAATAGTTCAAGTTGAGCTACAAGGCGGTGCTTCGGAAAGAGAAAATAAGTTGGTAAATGCAAAAAAGTTGATTTTATAATAAAGAAATGAAAAAATTGGAAAAATAAATGCCAAGTGTCCTCAAACAAGGCCTCTAAAACAATATATTATAATTTCAAATCATTTCTTTATTATAATATCAACTTTTTCACATTTCCTTACTCATTTTCCGAAGCACCGCCTTAATAGCATTATAGCAAAAAGCAAAAACCCTATTGCCAGGTCCAGCGGACCTCGCTTGTTTTACACGTTTTTTGATTGGACTTTTTACTAAGAAGAATTATTATAGTAATTTATGCCAATATTTTTCTACTTGAGATTGATACAAGGAGCTATTTAAATAGAGTATTTTACCAGCAGTATGTGAAATGTGATCCATTACAAAGATAATAATACAGTTAAATGAGTAACGGTAACATCGTTTTAAATTCTCATCTAATCTACTTTGGTACTCAATAAAGAAAAAAAAAAAAAAAAAAAAACATAATAAACAAAAACCACTACTTCTATTACCGCGAACCATTTCCTATACACCTACGTATACTTACCGAGTACACAAAATACACATCGCGTAGAATGTCGCGTATAAAAAATAAACGTAATTCGCTCGCATTGCGATTCTCATCGGCTAATACTTGAGCAGCATTTGGACATTCAGAAACCACTCTTGATACCCAGTCCCAAAACAAATAAGACGTTCGATGCGACCATGATTGTCATCAGAGTTGCAATTAGTATCGCCATACATCTCAATTACTCAAATCGGTCGGCGACGTCTGAGGCTCATGCATCGATTGCAGACCAGCGGCGGCAGCGAACGATAGAGGTGGCGTGGACCAGTACTGGCTAAAATTAGTCGGCCAAAATGACGATCCCAAGTTCTCCCGAACGGCCGTCGTTTCAGACGGGAGAACCGGGAGCGGTTTTCATATGACGTGCGAGGCGGCCGGAGGTGAGAAGGTGTTTTCGCGTTGCTTCATCACTAAACAAGCAATAGGTCTTTTGAGAGTGGTGTCGCTCAGACGATCTGGTGATGGCGTTTTGCGACATACGTCTTCGGCGGACGATGTGCAGTTGATACACGATACGCCGCAGTGACTGGTCGGTATGGTGGGCCAGGTTGCCGCCACAGCTGCAGCTGCTGCTTGAGAGTAAAACGAGCTTCCGTAGAGAGCTTGAAGCGTGAAGTCTGTCGATATTTTGCAATTACTAGCGGCTTCCGATGGATGGAATTTGGATTGGTAAAACGGATAGTGTAGGGACGGGAATAAAGCCCGTGATAGCTTGAAGTCCGTCTCCGAGAACGAATGGTGAGGCGGAAAGAACGGATTTCTCGGAAACGTCACGTTGTCGACCGGACAGTCGGTGTATTTGGTTTCTTTCTTTTGCTGCAGAAGAGGTTTCGGTTTGCGACGCGGACGATATTTGTAATCCGGGTGTTCCTTCATGTGCAAAGCCCTGCAAATGGAAAGTCATCACGAATTTAGAACCGAGATGGAACAGATTAGGTATTGAAGACCAATCGTAGCCTTTGAACACCCAATACGTTTAATAGCGAATAAACAATACTCAATTAAATATCGAACGTTATTTTACGCCGATAAGAATGATGGCTACGAGTAAATAGGATTAAGCTGTTTAGACGAGTCCATTGTCGCGATTGTTGTGCTCGTTTAAAAGCGCGCCTAAATGTTATATATAAAAGCTACACGCTCACAAAGGCGTTTTATTATTACCGCCAATACAGAAAAGTGTTCAACCATAATTAAAGTCTTATTGTTACCCTACTCGGCGGCGTTTGTCGTCGATGCGTGTAGCCAGGAAATTTTCAAAGCTCGACGGCGCTAATGTAACAATATATGCTCGCCGTGTTTCGCCACTCAGCAGTTTCCGAAAGGTATGAGCGTTTTAATTTCACAGCCTCGGTGTCTGCTCGACGCGCAAAAAAAGGGAAGTTTTTGTTTACACAGTGGCGCGAAATTATCGTATTTATTTCCATCCCTCCTCCCTAGCAGATTTCCTTCGATTCCACATCTCACCTGTTTTCCACCGAAGTCACGCCGAGTCGTTTAATTTTCTCCGAAGAAATCCCATACCGGTTCTCAGCTTCCTACCCCTTTTCACAATGGAATAAAGTCAATACTTATCGAAGTACAGGCGAGGTAGTTAAACAATGAGTATAAAAAAGGAGTTAATTTTACCAACTCTAGTTTCAATTTACCCGTTGCCATTGTGACGAGTAAAAATAATTACGAATTTCGAGCGGTCTCGAATTGGGACATGCGAAACCCGAAATTACTACACCAACAAGAAAGAATAATCGGTTGTGCAAACGAGCGAACAATATAAATGAAATAATCAATTGAAAACTGCGATTATGTAAGAGGGGTTAAAGGATCAATCTTGGTACCCTAAATAATATCTTCGTTTAATATCCACTTATAACCCTTCGTATGGAGTTGTAAAATCTCGATGAGAGGGTTACACTATTTACAGGTCTTATTAGAGCCCTTCACGTGCGTACGTGTAGGCCACCCCATGTGTACGCGGCGCGCGATATATAAGTCGAATTTTTCACGCTCGTAACGAGAACTCGCATTATTGATGTAAATTCGACTGCGACGAATTTTTCAACGCCTGTCCGACCCGGTACATGTGAATGCAAATCTTCATCGAAATGGTCAAATCATCGAGCCTCTAGGGAGGCAATCAAAGATCGTGGTTGGAAGTCGATAATGTAGTAATGACTGCGAAATGCATTACGTGAAGGGAAAAAGTGAAGACTTGTCTTATTTAGTGGAAGAAGAATTATGAAATTGATTCAGAAATGTATATGAAATTATGTAACTTAATTAAATACTCGAGCAACTATACCGAATTACTGTAGCTGTATTTTTTATTTATCGGTGGTGTGTTCAGAAAGTTGCTGCGATATTTATGCACGCACACCACGGTGTGTGACGTCACAATATGAATATTCACGCAGCGCGTTTTTTTTTTCTGATTCGTACTTACAATATTCGAAAATTCAATTTTTAAATAACTCCATAACTCTTTGCTTTATACCAGAACTCACCAAGCGTAGGTGGCTGTGCATCAAGTGTCTCCGGCTAGCTGGGTAATAGGCAAGAATTTGTGGAATAATTCAAATTTTAAAATCTTTTTTCAACTCGAAGATGGTATCATGTAGAAATTGAGGAATGAATATTGGTTATAAAAAAGATTTAGAAATGTAATAGAATCTAACCCTTGGTGGACTAATTATTTAGTTTCGAATACTCCTCGTCCTTGAAATTAATTTTATGGAGCTTCGACCATATACTATGGACTGCTAATGGTCGTACAGAAACGAACACCAAAGTGAAGCAAACAATAACAACATCATAGATGCGCTCGCGCATGCGTAGTGATATTTCAGGAATGAAAATGAAAAGGCATCGAAATTTTCAATGATAAGAATGTTAAAACAACATCATCTACTGATTTAATTTCGTTACTGATACTCAATAATTAAAATTACACTAAAGAAAGCATATTAATAATTATTTCAGTGAATCATGACTGTATAAGTTGATAAGAAAACTGAAACTACGCATGGGTCAGCGCATCTAACTACTGTTGTTGTTGGATTCAGTTTCTACCATTTGAATTAGCAATCCATAGTGTATGGTCGAAGTTATGGAGAACAAAACTCTGTTTCCTTCAGGGGCATACCGAAGACCTTCTTCAGGGGGAAGAGAAAACCAAAAATTGCCAACTAATACCATGAAATTTTACCAACTGTTGACTTTTTTTTTTTTTTTTTTTTTTTTGCTCCACGAAAAAATATGATGCACACACAGTCTTGTCAGTCTTCAAAAAATTTAAATACTGCACAAGTGGTCAAATTTACCAACTTTACGCTAAAACTCCAAATTTACCAACTTTCCAAACGCCAAGGGGGGAAGCTCCCTCCTCCCCCCCTTTCGGTACGTCCCTGGTTTCCTTGAATTCTTATTTGCAAACTTTGACCCAATTATGGGAGGGGTAAATATCAACCTAGAGGGCTGAAATGTTTTTACATTCTATTGGGATCATTTTGCAACGACTCAACTAAGTGCCTCCTCAATTTAAAAAAAAAAAGTGAAAATCGACCCTCCCTAGTGTCTTAACAGGTCATACAAGTCATAAAAGTCGTAAAAAAGTCATCGTTATACCACAAATTAAAAAAATAAAAAATCGAAAAAAAAAAATTCAAAAAATAGTTTTTTTCTTGGTCATTTAAATAGGTGCTTCACATTGGTAGGTACAAATTTTCACATGATCATCGCGTTGTCCAGTTGCCATGCATGGTAAGGTTGGAAACTTGGCATTCTTGCACAACTAACGAAAAGACGAAGAGATAAGGAACATTGATTCGTACTCAAATTACTTGAGGCAAAAATTTTCTGAATACCTGTTTTTGTTTCTGTTTACTTTATTCTGTTTTGTGACTGGATTTGGGTGAAGGTACATAGATAATTCAAAAAATTTCTACATTTCACTTCGCCCAAAAATCATTTTTCTCACTTTTAATTTCCCTCCGCATCCATCTAGACTGCTAAAATTTAAATTGATACTATAATGAATTCTTTTCTAATACTTATCATTCACGCTTATCTCATTTTGGTGCCTAGAGCCCTACTCTTCTTCTCTAAAACCATTTAAGAATTTGGATCAAGAATTTATAACACTTATTGATTGAAGTTTATAATGAACAAATTTGAGTCATTCGGAGTTCCACAAGTTTTTTCAAGTTTTGATGCGTTCTATACTTTAGATCTATTTTAAGCTTTATTATAGGAGTTATATAGTGGTCTGTAATAAACTTCACACTCAGAGTTTGGCGTACTCCAGTTGTAGAAAAGGCATTGCGTCTTGGTAATATTCTTTATAGTCCAATATACGGTTAAACGGGACATCATTAACCGTTGTTTCATCCGTGTCTAATATATGTGTGTCTAATGGTGTAGGTTTCGTTCTGGTCATTGAAAACGTGTTTTTTTTTGTAATAAAAAACTTGGCTGTTTCATGTAACTTAATTTGGGAAAGGGCGACTTCAGATGTTTTCCTTCCAGACCATTTTTTATAAAAATTGAATCTCAAATGTAATTCTGAGGCGATGAAGGTAGGGACGTGAGGGATTACTTTTCAGGTTGTGCTATTGAATCAAATTTTTCATTTCTACTTGGCTATCAATTTTTACTCTTTTTTGAAACTTTCCACTCTTTCGTACACACTCTAAATCAGTTGTAGGGCTGATATTCTGATGAGATGCCCAGAGTGGCTTTTACTAATTTTACTCTATCTCGTCAACATTTGTAACAGACAGTTTTGAAGATTTGTTTTTATGGAATTCTCGCTACTAAAATTTTTAATATTTTTCTTTTCTCCAAAAAAATTAAATCTTAATTTTTTCTGGCTCTCCAAAAAATTTTAATCAAATTTTTATTGTAGGTTTATAATGAATAAGAGCAGTAATAAGTGAAAATAATTTTTGTTGAAAAATCCAAAACAGTAAGATAAATTATGTTTTTATTCCCTCCCTCCCCGCTCCTTCCTATCTCCAAAAGAAATGTATACTCCTTGATGCTTTTAAGAAGTCGCGTTAAATGTCCTGCACAAGTCCCTGCATTATGTTTGATGAATATTGTGGAACACCCTGTAAGTACTATTGCGTTGAACCTATTTAGTTAGACTAATAAACCATATAGGTAATTGGTGTCAAAATAGCCTTAAACTTTTGAAACTGCTACGAAGCTTCTTTGCTTATATTGTGTATTTTTCAGAATTGTTTTGATAATTTCATTTAAGTACGTATACAGGCTATAATTTGAATTATGTGAATAATTAGTAAAAAAACAGCACAAAAATACGCTCCTTTCGAAAATTTGATATACTAGCAACTGCCTATATACGTAAATGTAAATATGGTACTATATAGAGGTAATATTTACCATGTATATACTGAGAAAGTTAGACATGACCAGTCAGTTGCAAATTATCAAAACCATGAGGATACAAGGTTCTTCCGTAAACCTTATTTTCAAAATTAGCTAAACTATGTACCACCTTAATTTTCGTATAGAATACTGCTGCATGTAGTTAGAACGTCCTATCTGAAATTTTGAAAATTTTGAGATGAATGTAAAATAAGGCTTTTTAAACTAGTAGAACCGAGTGGGAAGGTTGATAGGACAAAATTATTAGGCGTATTTCTACGTTTCTGTTGTAGATAAGACATTTTAACTTAGCTGAGGAGATGGGGAAAATGTACAGGAACAATATTCTGAAAAAATTTAAAAAAAGTGAAAATTCAGATAGGACGTTCTAACTATGCGCGGCGGAATACTAAGCCAATAAAGTATAAATTCTGATACTAATTTCACGCACAGCTCAGAGAAACCAAAAAGAATTCCTCGCTTCAGTCCCTTTTAATCTTTAAAAATCCCTTCTATTTCTATCATCAAAAGGCAAATCGTTATACACGATTTTATATGTTTCCAATGATACAGGCGTAAAATAAAAAGGGTGTTAGCGGACGACGTTCGCGTCCGGCTGAAATATGTTTTATAACGTTCGACTGTAAATATTGGCTGGCTATATCAACAACGCGTATAAACAATGAGTCATTGATTAGGTTTGCTCATAGTACCGCTCTACAATAAGGATCATTGTGCTCTATTATATCGCGGTCGTGTAATATTCTTTCTTATTTGGGAATTCTTTTCGTGAACTGATTTTTTTTTTTTTAACGACTCCGTGATATTCATTTATCATAATTATATCAATATTGTCCGTTTATGTGGATTGAATACAGATACTATGAAGGGTTACAATTGCTTCATATATGGCTGTGAATGCGTGTATGAGTATAATCAGAGTATAATCATAAAGATCGAAGAAAGATGAATACCTCCAGAGTGTTGGTGTAATTGAAATTCCTGTGTAGGTATTTTTATATCGATATTATTTGAAGCAATTATGGAATGATGGAGATCCTACAATTCTCTCCCATAATTTCTCTTTGGTGCCTAAGGAAATAGTTGTATCGTTTAAAGAGCCGTTTTTGTATCAGTCAAACATACTTTGTTAATTAACGATTAAACTCCAAAGTCCTGATAAGGGAATTGGGAAGTTCTGAAAGTTGGAAAAACAATATGTCCATTTTTTTAAATTTTTCTTTCGAATAGAAATTCAAATAAAGATTTTGAATTTATTATGTAATGAATAAATTTAAAGAAATGGGAAATAATTTATTAATAAAATTCAAATAAGATAAGTTTAATTAGTTTAAGTATTTTATATGTAATTTTTATTATCGAGTTGTGAAATAAAAAAATATTTAATTTTATAGTTTTTTTTTAATTTTATTTACGTGCCATTATACTGATATTGATCACGTCAGAACGAGTTTAATAAAAAGGATATAAATTTTGTTAATTTTTATCGAACCCTACCTCTCCTTCCTTTTTTAAAAATATATGGGATAGATATTTTTTTGGCCTGTAATCAGTGATGAAGTATTGAATCACATACCTTAATCGTTTGGCTTCGTCGATGAAAGGCCTTTTTTCCATCTCTGTGAGTAATTTCCATTCGGCCCCTAGACGTTTGGAAATTTCTGAATTATGCATTTTGGGATTCTCCTGAGCCATTTTACGTCGTTGGCCGCGTGACCAAACCATGAAAGCGTTCATCGGCCTTTTGATATGACCTTCGTTGGTACCACCGGCTATCATTAATTTATTGGCGCTCATTTGGAATGGAAAATAAATGCTCCAAAAAAAAAACAACTGTGTGGCTTATAACGTTGTAATAAATTTATATCATTATCGCGTGCTAATTGAGCCGAACTAGAATTACTAATTACGCGCTTCGAACAACCAAGTCGAATGAGAACGGTGTTGCGTGCTGGAGAAACCAGCTGATACGATATGTACTCTGTTATTTGGAATTTTAAGGTGTTATCAGTGTTTAAACGGCGAGCACATGTTGGCGGTGTTCGCTGTAATAAACCAATGAAACAGCGCCCCGCCTATGTATCGATTAAAAAGCTCGGTAAACATTGGCTCGTTGGCGGTATACTGAGTAGCGGGAGAAGCCACGATGCAACAAGTGGGCGATTGTTTTAGACTTGCATTCAGGTATGCGGTGGCGCGAACGTGATGGTTTGTTTTTACGAGCTCTTGGATCAGCATTTTTTTAAATGTGAGATCGACTCGACGACGAAATGTGCGGAGTATTGCGAACGTATTTTGAAATTGTCAAATTACCATCGAAAGTCCAAATTATCATGCAACAGTGTACTTCTTGATTATTGTCTATACGAATGAATCAGTTTTTCCCATGTGCGAATGCATGGTATATTTTTTGTTGTTCCTAGTGATGGAATTGATTCATAGATAGTATGTATTATGTATACTGAACGAATTTGCTATTCTTTTTCCACAGTCTTTATTAACCTTGCATGAACATGTCAAAAAACAACATACGACAATGTCATGTATTACAACAAAAATACTCAAAAGACAACCTATTCCGAAAATGGCATCATGAAGATTTAATGTTGGACTTAATACTAGTATACAAAAATAGCAAGTTGAAGAATTATTATTCACCCTTCTTATATGAAAAATTTTTAATGATTTATAGGCAAGTTGCACTGTAAATGCCTCTGTGAGCATGAGTTTTTCCCATGTGCGAATGCATGGTATATTTTTTGTTGTTCCTAGTGATGGAATTGATTCATAGATAGTATGTATTATGTATACTGAACGAATTTGCTATTCTTTTTCCACAGTCTTTATTAACCTTGCATGAACATGTCAAAAAACAACATACGACAATGTCATGTATTACAACAAAAATACTCAAAAGACAACCTATTCCGAAAACATCATGAAGATTTAATGTTGGACTTAATACTAGTATACAAAAAATAGCAAGTTGAAGAATTATTATTCACCCTTCTTATATGAAAAATTTTTAATGATTTATAGGCAAGTTGCACTGTAAATGCCTCTGTGAGCATGACCTAGTGGTACCGAGAATAACGCCAAATTACTCAATGACATTCATAAAAGCAACCAATTACATAACTGCTAACTAAATTCTACCTGAGCTCCTCGTTCAAGTGATCGGTCAGTGAAACTTCATTTTTTTACGAGCCCGTAGTCAAGTGGGGGCAAAGGGGGCAATGTCCCCCCCTAGCAAACTGTTTTGCACCGCCCAGCAAAATTTTTAGCTATACACTAGATATTATTATTATTATTTGACAAATGAATTGAATTTTCAATTTTAAATTTTCGGAAAAAAAAAGTATAAAAAAAACAATCATCCAAAGATCCGAACACGAGTCACGAAATTGTATCTATACTTAATAATGAATTGGGTCATTTTGCTATCTTTTTGTGTCATTTTCGTAACACTGAAAAAATTAAACATATTAAAAAAAATTTGCCCCCCCCCCCTAAAATTTCATTAGGACCCCTGACCAAGTCGGCTGGCCACGTGCCCGTTTTTTTGGCGCAATAAGGCTAAAGTTTTGCCATTGCTTCTCCATTAGATGAGTGTCAGAATTAGGAAATAAAAGAAAAACATGATGAAGTGATGCTGTAATGTGCAATTTTGATGAAATTTTAATGTGGTATATTTGTATTGAATTCGTATTCCCTGAGTGAAAAATTTTTTCAAAGTGCCTTTTTTGGTGTTCTTGGATATGTTTTTTTAATTTTTTTACTTTTTGAATATTTCTTGATGACTTTCTTCAAGTTTTTGATATTTTTTTTTCATTTTTGGATTGTTTTTAAACTGGACAATTGAAAAAATATTTTTAGCTGATTTTTGAAGGATATGAGAACGATCGCATTGTACCTAATTTGGAAAAGATTGGGAGAATTCAGCCCTCGCCTTTCATTTAGAAGAAGTTATAAGATCTCAAAAGTGTGAGCTGTTCCATATTCCTCATATAGAATTTTTGAAGAACTTCTCATACGAAGTATATACGTTATACTTCACAATTTTCAACATCTAACTTACGACATTGAAATAAAGTAGAAGCTTATAATTATTATATTTATTTTTGAAACAATTTTTTTTTTCAACAAAATTTTATTTACATGGTTGAAAAATTTAGTTCTTTGGTCGCAAAGAATAAAAAAAGGTTAATCAAAAATCAAAAATTATTTGTGGAATTGGTATATTACCTGGCTGCGTAAATATTAGCACTTATCTAATGCATACAGTATTAGTGTATTAGTTGACAGGGGTGTGGAAAATTTATCATGTAATAAGAAATCGATGTTGTATAGGCCATCATCAGATTCTTGCAGACTTACAGACATAAGCCTTTTTTTGTCTATTAAGTTTGGTAGATAATTTTTCATCGTTTTAAAATTGAAAATGGCTCTTAACTCGATGATTCGTCGAGGGAGTGGTATAGAAAATTCTCAAAAGAATCGCTGATATTTGTTAGAAAAAGGATAATCGAAGAAATTGTACAAATTTGCGAGCTAATTTGATTTTTAGCTGCATTTTCAATTGGAAAAGAAAACTATTTCAACCTGCCTAATCCGGAAAGGAAGGTTTTAAAGGGAGGCGGGGTTAAATTTTTGTGTTTATGTTATTTGTGATCATATGGCAAATATCCAATTTTTTGGTAAATATGTATGAGGACACCAACATATCAGTGCCGGTTTTAAGATCGCTGGTGGGAGGGAGGGTTCAGTTCCATGAAGTCAAGTGGAAAAGATAGTAAATGTTTAAATTAGCAAAAAGTTGATTTAAACACATTAAAAAAAAAGAAAAAAGAAGCTCTGGGGATTAGACAACCTAACTCCCCCCACCCCCTTAAAACCAGCTATGCAACATATTCATATTTCAGCTTTTTAAGTCCTACTTGAATTGAGTTGAATAAAAAAAAAACGACTCTCCTCACCAAAATCAATCTAGATAAGTCAAATTTTGTATGTGGGAATAGCGGATCGTCAAAATTTTAGGAAGGCTCAAAGAGTCCATCTCAAATTTGATAAATACGGATTCATATGCTTTCTGGGGATATTAGAAGCCTAATTCACGTTTATACATCATATTGAAGAGGAAAAGGAAATGTTATTGTCTACAAGATGTACTTAAAGTAAACCAAAGGTTCAAAATTTTCGAATTAGTGTGATATGTGTAATTGTACCCAAATGATTTATGTATCCAAACATTAGCTTCCTCAATAAACTTAGAGGGAGATGGAGAAAAAAATAGCTTTTTTAGGGAATATCATGGCAGATAATTTTCGCAAATCAACTTTATCAGTGCCGGCTTTAGGATCGCTGCTTGGGTAGGGGTCAGTTCCATAAATCAAGTGAAGAGTAAATTTTTTAAAATTACCAAGAAGTTTATATGTACCAAAAAGTGTTGCGGTTATTTCTGCTCGTAACATTTTTAATTAAAAAAACATCTGAAAAAAAAAAAAAACAAACCTCTTGAGATATTAGACACCCTTCCTCCCTTGAACCGTCTATATGATCCTTATATCTCTTCATTAAATTAACCTAAAAAGGTCAAACTTTGAATGGAGCATTAGTTGATAACCAAAATATGACCTCTTGAATTTGAATCAGATGGATTCAAAATGGCGGATAGTCAAAATGTGAGGATAACTTGAGGAGCCTCGACTAAGGTCATGTGATTATCGCCGACAAGAAGTACTACGTAAATTTTTAAAAATCAAAAAGTTGATATGTACCAAAAAAGTTTTGAGGTTATTTCCACTCTTTAAATTTTTAATCAAAAAAATACCTACAAAAAGGCTCTTAAGGAGGTTAACCTCGGACCTAAAACCGGCTATGGGAGGAGGAGGAGGTGTGAAAATTCGTTCACAATTTTTTGTGCAGCATGAAAAAGCAGGAATGAACCAAGAAAACCATTTCCCAATTTCATGCTGATTATGTTCCAAACCGAATTTTTAGTGATACAGAAGTACATTTTTTCATATTTGAATTTCAATTTCGTCTGGCTTTTGAGTTTCATGAAAGAAATCAAGTTTCTTAGCGCTTTTGGTCTCGTTAATATTTCAAAATGTTACCAGGTTTTATAAATCAGCAATTTTCTTGAGCTCAGGGCTGTGAGCCATGGTCCCCTTGCCCCCGCCTTCCTTGGCTACGTCATTGGTAACTAACAAGGATACGTTCATATTATTAATACGAGTATATTGTTGATGGAAATATGGAATCTGATATAATCAGAGCAGGGGAGAGCCAGAATTGATCTTGAGGAAAAAATAATTTTCGAGCACTTACTCATTTTTTTTTTTTTTTTTTTTTTTTTGAATGAATGAAAATTTTGAGAAAATATATTAACGAAGAAATCCGACTAAAACTGTGAAAATATTCAAATCTGTGTTTTAGATTTCTGTGTTCTCTTATTCATACTGATCTGGGGGCAATTTACTCTCCTTACCCCTCCTTCTACCCGGTCCGGGATATAAGAATGGACGAATAGAAGGGTACGCTGTGTTGAAATTTTCTTTGTAGAAAAGTTAGCAACAATTACCATGTTGAGCTCTTTCCGTAACATATTTTCTTTTTTTTGATGTTGGTGTCAGCTTGATGTGCAATGTCAGGTTGTTAATTCATGAAATCATCCATAATTACGACGAGCTATTCAAACTTGGTTCGATTATAATTCGAGATTAATTTACTCGACGAACATTTTAATTAGCGATTTGACGCGTACAATGAAAGAATAGAAATGAGAGAAAATCGCGGTTAAAACCCTATATAGGTGCCTGTACTTAACCGTTTAGTATCAAAATAAAAGATTCCATTGGTGGGTATAAAATACGTACGCTGCCACGTTAAAGTGTGAAGTACGGAAAACAAAATTCACGTGTCACAAACACGTGTAGATTTTGAAATGATTACCGCCTGGGTATCCACACCATTTCGATTACCTATCTGATTCGCCAACAATGATGTAAAAAAAGGAAAAAGGCATTAAATTCGTTCGCTTTGACGGAGTAGACGACACGATTTGGAGGACGGATGACACGTATATTTAGTTATATCGATTCGTATTCAAAATCCGTCCGTATAATGAAATTGTACGTTACCCTTTGAAAAAACAAACATCACCCTTATACGTGGAATGGTGGTGCATATCTTTGTTCTACGGAGCCAGATAATATCGCCTTTTTCATTATTTCTTTTACGCCTCGGTCGAGTAAATATTGATAAATCACTCGGTCGCCCGGTCCTTCGTACTGCTCTGTCGGTATGTTCGACTTTGGTGAATAAAAACGTGCTTTTGGAAACTAGTAAACATTTATTTTACTCGCAGGTACGTATCGATTTGGTTGCTGATCTCGACGTAAAAAAATACCAATCACTCTTGAATCGACTCGGTAAGGCGTCTTCGTGTCTATAGAAAGCGGCGAATTATGTAGAAATAGATAAAAGAAAAGTGCTACATAAAACGAGAAACTATTCGGGCTAACGATTCTTTAAACGGTAGCCGAGTTGTAACAAAAGGTGACACAAAGGAGTATTTGCGCGATATACCTACTCGTACGTACGCTACGTCGACGCTATAAAAGCGCAGTAGGTTGTCGTAGGTAAAAGGGTAAATAAGAATAGAAAATGTGCGTGTGCGGCCTTCAGATAAGATACATTAAGATGGAAAACTGCGTTTTAGCGCTATCATTTATGAGAGCTTTTATAAACTAAATGACTTTATTTGTAGTTTATTGTCTCGCTATATAGGGAAACAATATAGCCCCGTAGAGCCAGAGCGGGTTAAAGAAAAGCTTCTTAGGTATTTATTTCGAACGGTTTTTAAACAACGCTGTAGTTTTCGTCCCGTTCTAGATTCATAAGAACGGTAAAAGGAATATGTGCAAAATATATTCGTTATTTTAATATTTACATATTCTTGTTTATTCCCTTAAATCTACATTATGTGTGTAAGTGTGTGAAGTCTCATAAGTATTTCTTTGAAATTTTATTGTGTTTGAGATTATAGGCACAATTCCCATTTAATATGTGACTTCCTGAGCAATAGTCGTTTCTATGCCTGTCTCTACCATAACTCTTGTTGTAGCTGGATTATATTCTATATTTCGATTTTACAATTTTTTATGCATAGAAATAATTTTTATTTGAACTTTAATTACTTTGGTTTTTTTGGAAGTACTTAGGTTCGATTTATGAGGAAGTGATCAAAGTGGATAGATCTCCTAAAGAAAATAACACCAGTCTGTCCTAGCCACCTAAATGATTTGAATATTTTGTTTGGTGTTTATTGAAAAAAAAAACCCTGATCTCATCAACCAGTTAACATTGAGTACCTTTACTCAATTCCAAATGAAGTATACGAGCAATAAAAAACTCGTGTATACTAATAATCTTCTCGCGTTTTACAGGCTAAAAGGATGTGTGAAGAAAAAGACAGTTGTAGGAAAAAAGCATAAATTAACTATCAATGATAATCACTGCGTTTGTAAAACTTTACCATATTTGATAAAATGAGTATGGATAATTTTAGCTAGTCGTTTATAAAATAATTGAAGGATTCAACTTTTTTTTTTAAATTTTATATTTAAAAAAAAATCAGATTTTTATTTTTTACGGGGGAAGTGGTGGGGGGGGCAAAAAATTGCATCTTCTTTTGAGGTCTTTAACAACTATTGTAACCATCCTCCCTTCACTTTTTGAAAAAATTAAAATTCGACCCATCTTATCGCTTCCATTTTATTTTTCTTTGTCCGCTTCTTTATAGATAATAATAATTACAGTCGAACCTCGATTATATGACGCAGTTGGGGAATGGGGTCCAAGTGAAGGATTTTTTAATTTTTTTTTTTTTTTTTTTTCTAATGAAATAAATGAATGAATGCGCAAAATTAAAAAAACACGTGTATTAATAGAGGCAAATACGAAAAAAAAAACAAATCAGGTAGCCTGTAATAGCTATTATTTTCAAGTTAAAAACTCACCTAAAAACATTTTTGCCTAGCGAAGCTTTTTTTGCGAGAAATTGTCGAGAGTGGTCCCCTGAATAACCTCAAAGAGTTACCACCCCACAGACCACCGACTGATTTCTTAAGGGGGGGGGGGTTAATCCCTCCAAAACGGTTTTTTTCACGTTATCTCCTCAAGGTTCGATTTTACGGTAAAAATAATTCAGTATTTTTTGTTCTACACTATATTCCCTACAACTTTTGTCTGGTAACTTTTTTCCTACGACCATCAGGAAAGGAGGGGGAGGGGGTCTTGTGTTACAGTGTTGTCATTATTTGCAAATTTTAACAGTAGATGTAGTCCTGAATGATATTACAGAGTTCATTATTCTTGTGTCGCCTTTTTTGTTTCTTTGAGGCGATGGATTCTCCAGTAGCGATATTCTGTCTTCTTGAATTTCAAGAATATTTTCTCACTTTCCATACTCGAATTTAGAAACTTTTAATATTGCCATGCAAAACTGAGGATGACGACAGAGACCTACGAAGGGCATTTTTTAGGAGGTGAGGTGGGGGCGGTAAAAAACCAAAAATTGTCCCCTAATTATGAAATTTTGCCAACTTTTGATTTTTTTTTGATTTCTTTATTTATTTTTTTTGCTCCAAGAAAATGAGATTGTGCAGTCTTGCTGTCTTTTGAAATATGTAAATACGATAACATCAATTTTTTCATAATTTTCTTGTTTCATTATGTTGCTTGCTTATATGTAACACACAACAAAATTATCATTCTTCAATGTTTTAATTTCAGCTAATTGGTAATTTTTCATCGATAAAACGAAATTAGCATTGAAAGAAATATATAATCTTGGCAAATTTTAACAATAAGTGTAGTCCTGAATGATACTTATCGTGATACTCGTACAATGCATGAAAGAAAATTCTTCTTTTTTACATAAATAATTATGAAATTGGCAGTTTTTTTTTTAGTAGACTGTAGGATATTATTTTCTCAGACCAAAAAAAAAAAAGAAAAAAAAGTTTCATATTAGTTGACAATTTTTGGTGAAGTCAAGGAGGAAATTCCCCCTCACCCCTTTTGATATATCCCTTGATAAGCACTACTCTATTCGTTCTAAATTTAATTAAGGAGAAGAAAACATAACTTTCTAATTCTTAGAGTATAATTATAATATTCTAATTTCTTAAATCAATGAAATTCTGGTAAGTGCTACCAATAGTCACGCCAAAATGGAAACTTTTTTTTAAAAACGTGATAGCAGCACCTGTCACGTGGCTGTTTCAAAGTACTCGTTGAAGCGCTATCTGTATGAAAGTTGTGATGCAACGTGAGAATGTAGACTTAGTTTTAGTTCATTTGTGTAACGGGTGAGCGAGTTAGTTGTGGTCTTATTCATAATATTCTCATTTTTGTTTCGGATTTAACATTTGATTTTTATTAGCAATATTGGCACGATTAGAAGAATTTGTGATTAGATTTTGAGAAAAATGCAATTCATGTGTGTTCCATAACCATTCTTTAATACTTCTATTTTGTTTATCTCGTTTTTTTAATTTCCAAAAATGTTGTTGTGAAAAATTTACCTGATTATGTCGTAGTTTTATATAAAAACAGAATAAAAAAATCTATATTATGAAAGACCTAATTTATTTATATTAATAATATAGTGAGATTTATTAGGATTAGTATCTTTTCTATTAATATTGTATTATAAAAATAATGAAATTAATAATTATAGATTCATTGTTATATTTTTAAATCGATTATGAGATTAAATAATTTTGATTTCATTCATTTTATTTATAAAAAAAATTAATTGAAATTCATTAAATAATTTTTATAGATGATTTTTTATTTGATTCAGGTCTGCTTTAATTTTAAAAAGATCTCAATTTCCATGAAATAAAATATGCGTGAACAAGAATCTTGATTCCTTTGGAAAAAAAAAATGGAGCTAAAAAAATGTGAAAAAATGTTTAAAGAAATTACTCTTAAAAAAAGGAAAGGTGAATGTTTTTTACGTAAATAACATGTATCGCTTTCATTTTTATAATTTTTTTGAGAAGGATCATAATGAAATGCATTCTTTATAACATTGAAATTTGGCATATTTTGCTGAATCTTTTCATCTCATAGTGTATGATGCTATATTGCTATTATTTAGCAAATCAGCCAGTCGTTGCACTTACTTCTTAAGTGAATTTAAATGAATTGTTCAAATGTGGGAATTAATTAAAAGAAAAATTTCAATCATCAATAGCAGAATATTTTGTGGTATTTATGTACATGAGACTATACGAAAAAAAAAGCATCGAACCTTTCTAATTATTTATTCTGATTTCAGTATTTCTAGCCTTTTCCATAAATTCCTCTTCACTCGACATTTGAACTACTCAAACACGGTTGCGTTAATTGCGACCACTCGACGAGATTGGTTTGCGTTCTCGGGGAAAGTTCACGCGTTGTCTGGCATTATTAATACCCCGTTGCGTGGTTTAATAAACTACCCCAAAACAAACGGACACCAGCAACACAGATAATGGAAATAATGAAGTGTGAAGTTTAATCCCTCGTTATATTCTTACCGGCTTTTGTTGCTTTTGTTGTTCATTATTCATTATTTTCTGCTTTATCACCAAGTGATACGTAATTTTCAATCATGACGCAGGCTGATTTTTCACTACGTTGCTGAAACGTGCCATGGCTACTAACCAGTAAATTTGAATTTCCGTGATGAATTAGCGCGATGTAATGAGTAGTGAAATTTTGCGACGGGTAGCCTGATTTGTCATAGATGCTTGAATGTTTTTCTTTTGTGTTTTTGAATCGTTAAGAATTGAAAAGTAGTTGGATTTTTCTTTGAATTTTAATTAAAATTAGATGTTAATAATTTCGCTGAAATATTAATGAAATTTATTTAAATTCGAAAAAAAAACTGGATAGAATGTGTACCAAGTGAATAGAAATACTCTTCTGGGGTTCTCATCTAGGGAATGCAAGCCTGGCGAACCCGAGGCACCCTATCTGGCTCTGGTATCATTTCTTAATTATTTATGCTAGGACAATTCCTTCTTCAATTCTTCAGGAACTCGAGAGTGAAGTATGTGTCAGAGGAACTCCCAGCATTAGTGGTGAATTAGAAAATATTTATATCCTTTCTTTCCTAAATCTTTCCTCAGCTGGCAACTCATCACCATAGAAGTTGAATAAGCCCTTGAGGGTTTGTAAGTCCCGCTAAGACGAATTTCTCGAGTACTCAATCTGAAGTCTTAGAATATGACTAGCGTGGTAAATGGCTATCTGTGATTTGAAATTGTCTTCATATCGTGTTTAAGACACGTACAGACTATATGTAGAGGGCGCAAGTTAGCGAGTCTCCTGCGCTCTATTCTGGTATTTTTTAGTGTCAGGATTTTCATTTAGCGATATTCAGTCGTCCTGCATTGTATTTTGTACTTTTGTGTGTTAGTCTAGTCAAATTATGTTTGTAACTGTGAGTAATTGGGGGCCTATGTTTTTCCGCGGAAAGTTGTGGCCACTAATGTCCGTAACAAGTCTAACTTTTCGCAAAAAATTGTGCCGTTGCTTCTCGCCCAAAATCCACATTCTCGCCCCCAAAATCAGATTTTTCCCAATAACACGCGTTATAATCTAGGTACAGAAAATAAGTCAAGTTAAAAAATGAAGCTGATTAGATTTTCAACAATAATTATTATTACACCTTTTTTGCCCAAGTTGATAGAATCGCTAAAAAACGACCTTGAAACGCGCCACTTTCATTATACATGGGGTCATAGCGTGACGTTTGATATACGCCACCGCGTTACACTTCTGTTTCATGTTCGGGTGGAACAAATTTTAGTTTTTCTCGAAAATCGATCAAGTAGGCTGTGATAGTCTTTATATCCTTCAGGAATTCGGCTAAAAACTGAATATATTGAACTCTAATTTAATACTAGGTTCGTTGCCTCTGTAACTCTTAGTGATTTCTCTTACCTGTTTTCTTAAAAAGCAATCAAATATTGGTTACCTTCTTGAATTTCGTTATACATTTGATAGGTCTTGCAATGTCGACTGAACAAATTTTGATTTTACTTATTTAGCCGCTTTGAATGGATAAACTTTTTTCTTGTGTTACTTTGAATTTTTTTCATTGTAAGATTTGATTTCCATGCTTTATTTAGTATGATTGAAAAGATGAAATGTGGAAAATATTGTCTCATTATTTCGAAATATGTGGGTACATGGAGTGGAGATGAAATCGTAAACAGTATAAAATTTCAGCCTTCTAAGTTGATATTTATACTCTGCATAACTGGGTAAAATTTTTAAAGTTTTATGATGCTCCAAAAAATTTTAAAATAATTAGTTTTCCAAGATACCAAAATTTTTTGTGTCCAAGTACGATATTTTGCCTTCTGAATTTCAGAGAAATCAGTATTTCAATATTCAGGGGCTATCAAACTGAATATTTTTAATATATGTAAAACATTCCATACCCTTGTATTTTTTTGTACTATATTTGATACTACTCATGAATTGATATTCAATTATTATTATAATATCAAGAATATATTTGATTTCACATCTAGTCATTTGTTATACAAATACTGTCGCGAATGTAAGATTTTTCCACATATAAGTATTGGAAATAGTTTGAAAGTCCCTGAATACTGAAAAAATCGGAAAATACTGATTTTTCTGAAGTTCAGAAGGCAAAATATCGCCGTTAGATATAAAAAATTTTCAAATTTTGCAAAATAAATTTTTTTGAAAATTTTTAGGGCGGGTTTCCCAAAGGCGTTGTTCAGAACCTGTTTAAGGGTCAACTTGGTCTTCACTTCGGCATGATATATGCCACCTGCAATATCCTTAAGGAGCTAGTAACCTCTTTCAGACACAACAATTGGGAGCTCAGTTGTTGCACCTGAAGGAAGTTGGCCACCAGCTTGGCGACATTATGTAAATCCAGCTGCTAAACGGTGCGAGTGGTGTGACATCTAGTTGGGTTCGGTAAAATTAATTTGCATACTTAAAAAAAAAAAATAAATAAAAAATAAATATATATAAACGAAATCCTTTAAATGACTTATGGAAATAGATCCAGCGTCACCAAGTCCATCACGGGCCATTTCTACTCTTTAGGAATAAATTGGTAAATAATTTTTGAAGTCGTTCATATATTCTTTGAAATTGACATTTTCATTTCTTCCTCATTTTCAACCTTTTTTACTCTCCAATGAAAACAGAATACGTTTCTTTGTACTTCATAATTACCGGACATGATATTAATATTGATGTGTAACCAAAATTGAAAATTGTGGCGAATGCATCTACTTTTAGTCGCTTCACCTTACTTCCTGGCCGATCCTTATAGTTTTCCTCTCGGAAGTGAACGCTGCATAATCGAGAAAAATCAAAAGGAATAAAATCTTTCCTTCTAATTTCCATTTGCCATTTTTTAAAAATGTCTATCTTAAGTGAATTAATAATTTATAATAAAATATACTAGCCATGAAAATTATTTGCTTGAAGAAAGAACTTACCTAACAAATTGATTATTGTTATTTTTACTCGGTTGGCTAAAGCAACCATATGCAGAGCAAGATGCTGGCATTATTAATAGATATGAATAAGCAATTCTTTCTCTTTTTTTTGCAATTACGCTTGACTCCAACGCGAAAATTATTAATAATGTAATTCAAATGTAAGTCTCTGCATGCCATCAACATATCGCTGTCGTAAACATGTTTTTGCTAGGCTGGATCGATTTTTGCTTTTTGTCGAAAAATTGATGCGACGGGGTCTCAAATTTTGTAAAAGGACTCCAATAAAACGTGGTTAAAATTACAGCCCTCTAGGTTGATATTTATAACTTCCCAAATGGTCCCAAAGTTTGAAAAATTTGAATTTTTTCGAAAATGCAAAAATCGTTTCGTTTTCAATCATTTACATTTCTAGTGCATGAAATAATGACATGAAGTAGTAAATTAGCCACAAAACATATGTTTATCTTATTTTGGTGCCTTTTAGTGTTTTCAAAGTCTCACCATTTGGAGTGAAATGCGTAAAAATGCTGAAAATACGTATAAATCGATTAGCATTTAATAATTTGATAAATATACATATTAATTCTTACCCTTAGTATTTAATAATTTAATTAATTTGTAATTAATTCTTATATATACCTATACAAGGTTTGTCTCTTCGAAAGTACCCCTCGGTTCCCACAGCGTCATAATTCATTCATTCATTGTCATGTACCAAGCGTAGCTCTTGGTATCAACGCATTCATACATACTATATTCTAGACCGTGTTGTTCAGTATATTATAATGTCTTCTAATAAACGAATCCGGCCAAAATTCAAGTTTCCAATTTTTGGTAAAGCTGAAAAACTTAATGTAAAGCTTCTTCCGACCCATTATGAAGTGAAGAAACACTTTCTATGGATTTAACATGAATCAGTATTGCTAATAATATAGCTTCTGATTTAATACTTTTGTAAAATAAAAGCTCTTTCATAGTTGGTGATCACTTTATTTAATATCACTCCGGACTTTGTTTTTACTATATTACATTTACATTTCGAAAAATCATTACATTTGCAAAAAATTTTTCAAACTTTGGGCCCATTTGGGGGGTTATAAATATCAGCCTAGAAGGTTGTAATTTTAATCACGATTTATTGGGGTCCTTTCACAAAATTTGAGACCCGGCCGCATCAATTTTTCCACAAAAAGCAAAAATCGATCCACCCTAGTTTTTACTATAGAGCCAATAACACGCTAATAAGCGCTATCAACTGGGTGATCAGCTGTTGTGTTTTTTGTTTACATGATGCCCATAGTCTAGTATTAATTATATGGAAGTCTGTGACGCCAAGTAATATTTTAGCGGTTGGATATTATTATAAATTGGTTTGTGTTTAGATAGGTAATGTATTTATGTAAAGGAAGGAAGGAAGGAAGGAAGAAAAAAAGGAAGAAAGGAAAGAAGAAAGGAAGAAAGATAGGAAGGAAGAAAGAAAGGAAGGAAGGAAGGAAGGAAGGAAAGAAGAAAGGAAGAAAGGAAGGAAGGAAGGAAGGAAGGAAGGAAGGAAGAAAGGAAGATAGATAGAAAGGAAGGAAGGAAAGAAGAAAGGAAGAAAGATAGGAAGGAAGAAAGAAAGGAAGATAGAAAGGAAGGGAGGAAGGAAGGAAAGAAGAAAGGAGGGAAGGAAGGAAGAAAGGAAGATAGAAAGGAAGGAAGAAAGGAAGGGATTAAGGAAGGTTTGAATCAAAGTCAAACGAATCTTCTGATAATAATCTAGATTTTCGACACTGCACCCCGAAAAAAAGCTTTTTAACGATAATAATCATGTTTTCTAAATTTTTGGATTTCGAAATACTCACTCTAATGTTTCGTGACGTTGATTATTAAGATTATGTGGTCTATTGGACTACCTTATTAAATTTTTAGCGTAATTTTTCATTAAAAAATCAGCTGAAAATAGAAGATCAAGTTTTTTTTTTTGATCTTTGGGAATTTAAATAGTTTTCTGAAGGCAGCAGATAATTGCAAATACGGATTAAAAAAAAAAAAAAAATACCATTTTTCAAAACTTAAGTCTTGTGCAGCATGTTCTGATGTTACTCCTTAGCTTATAGTGAACCTACTCTGATAAGAAAACCTCGATCCTTAAAAATCGCACTCCGAAATTTTACGGAGGGAAAATTTTTTATTGGTGTAATTTTTCACGCGTTCATTTCAAACAGAATAATAGTTATAGCAAAAAACTCTTTTAATACCAAACGAACCTCCATAAATTTGAATAATCGGACGAATAAATCGTCGACGGGGCGAGTAAAACGACGTATATGCATTACGCTTACGTATTAATCGAGCTTGCTACATTGCAGCCTCTTAGAAAACAAGTGAAACGTAATACCATAACGGGCCATTGTTAGAAAAATGGCTATTTAAAGAATACGTTGATATAGGTACTTTTTCTTTTTTATTGGTACGAGTGATGTATTTTCTTTTCTGCTACGATAAATGAAGTTTTTAAAAGTAAAGTTCTGCCTTATAATACAGCAATATCTATTTTACCGGTATTTTGTCGATTTGTCTGTCGATGTGGTAATTCGATCGGATTTTTATGTTCGTGTAGCGATGAAATTTCGTATTTATAGCGTAAAAATTACTCACATTGCGTTGGAATTTTATTCGATTACAAACGGTGGCTGAAAGAGGTACAATAGAGCGTCAATAATGACGGTTGATTCGTAAACTTTGGTCTCGATAGATTCGAGGACAAGTAAAAGGGTGAGATTTTCCATCGCGTCGAAACGAGAACGTCTACGTATATGGTGGCGATTCGCGGAGACGTTATTTATCAAGAGAGGGTTCGAGTTAATTTTTCATTTCTTTTATGGTCGACGTTTGGAGGTTATAGGCGGAGGCGCGAGTCCGCGAATCCTTTTAAATACTCGACGGCGCGGTCGCGAAATAACGAATTAACATTTAGAGAAATTGAAAAGCGACAACGTAATGGAAAGAAAGAATCGCGGTGTACGAATGGAGAAGAAAAAATAGCGAGGGGTTACGATTGTTAACCCTTTTCGAACAATTAAAGTTTAAAGTAACGTATGAATAACAAAACACGAAATATAAATTAAGGCGACGACTTTCTCGGATGCCTAAAAAAAAAGGTCGCGTTTAACGCGTAGGTTGTCGCGCCCGACCAGACCGAAAAGAGTCCCCGCTAGCATCGGAATAATATTTCAAAAAAGGAGTAACTCCTAAAAGTGCTAACAGACTAATTAATTCGAATTCTTTTTCTATACGAATGCCATAAGGAATCGTTTCGAAATAAGGGTAAGTCAAAAGCGGCCGCATACCGAAAAACAATTGAAAAATGCGCCTTCCCCGAGCCCCCAATGCCGCCGATCCGCTCGTAGCTTTTCTTCGCTTCTTTTGTTTTATATACTTTTCAGCTCGCCGTGTATAGAATTCATTCTACGACAGTGTGATTCGACAAAAAAAGGGCGCTTTTCAGTTTAATTTTGCTAGTTATATTCGACAATTTTGGGGGGATACCGAGCTTTCGGCAGTCGCGTTTTCAGACCATTTTTCAGTTATTTTAATACCTCCTCGGTATCAGAATATTATAACCATAATGGAAGAATATGCAAAGGCGGAAGCCTCAGACAAAAAAATGGAACAATAGTTATACAGATGATTAATGCTGTACCGAGGGTGGTATAACCGTGTGCTTCGGTCCGCCTTGAAAGATGTCGTCGTCTTCGCCACCGTGCAGAAAAAGGGAGAATAGAAATTTTTCTCATCGTTGTACCAACAGTGAAGACGCCTGCAGATTCTCCAACGTACATGGCGAAGTGGTGAAATCTTTTTTATGATGTAGTTTGGTTATATGGCGGTTTTTTTATATATTTCGGTAGGTACCGCGAACACGAATTTTTTTCACTGTACTTTTTTTAACTTTATTCTTTCGTGCTATTGTGAGCGTAATAATATAATAATGATGATGACAGCGAAAAGCCAAGTAGAAAAAAGGATAAATAATACGAGAATGGGATAAACGAGGGTTTAAGTCATTTATATTTCTTTTCATACTTAAGAGGCTATATTACTTCGGTGAAATGTAAATAGCGCTTATTTTGGACTTGAAAGGCAAAACGCGCTTCTCTTTTAGCAACGAAATGTTATAATTGTATACCGTATTTAAAAATGTTGTCACAGGGATGAGGCGAGTGCGTCTTCATAAAGAGCCATTTTTGCTAATTGGTGCTGTTTCCAAGATGAATTCTTTGCTTTCATCCGTCGTATCACTGTGAAAGAAGTGAGAGGAAAGAGGAAGGAAATACTCTTTGAATTTGCTCTTTAAACTTCATATACTTATCAGTAATTGTCAGTGGCGGTGCGAGGCTGTAACAAGGAGGCTTTTGCCACCCATTTAGGTAAAGAAAGAGGCCAGAAAAGGCGCTGAAATAGAGGACTAAAGGCTAAAATTGCATAAAAATATAATGCAACAATTAAAAATAATATTTCTGTAATATTGAGCTACGTATTATTTTCTATTCGATTCGTTCGTAAATTTTCATTTTTTAAAATTATTTTTATTTTATACGTTGATTTTTTTTCTTTTCTATTCGAACTGTTTATGTGAATTTTTCGTTTATTTTTTTAATATTTTTTAATTTGACATGTTTATTATATTATTGATTTTTTGTTTTGTTTTTTCCATTTTCTTTAGACAGGGTTATGAATTTTTTGTTTATTATTATTATTATAATTTTTTTTTCATTTGACGAGGTTTGAAAAACTTACCAGCATAGTTCACGAATTGTTATGTGAAGTAAGGTAACGTAGGTCGAGTAGAGCGCGCTACCTACAGACCTAAAGGGAATACTCTAACTCGTCAAGGGGAGAATAAAGACTCCTACAGAAGTGCTATGTCCTTTTAAGAAGAAGTTCTACTAAGTATTAAATAATTTACTTGCTACGTCATCTTTAAAAATACTTTATTGCTGTCTTATAATGATATTATAATTTGCGATGTGTCCACTCGTGTGTCGTGTCTTCCGTTTTTCTCAGTCTTCTTCCTTTTCTGTTCCTGTAAAGGACGTGAGATTAGCTTACTTTTGTGTAGGCGAAGAACCACCATGGACGAGCGTTATTAGCACATATATGAAGAGTACAATGATAGGCTTCAATAGATGACTATTAGTCATCTGAGCCTGCACCGGAGTCACCTTTTGAAACTGGAAGTTTGAAGTTAGGAGCGAAGCGAGGCGAATAGAGAAGACGACGAGGAAGTAAATGAGTAGTAACGAAACGAAAGTAAAGCATAGAGATTGCCAAAAGCAAAAAGTGCGAACGCACTAAAGCAAGATAAGGTTACGACAGACAACGAAGGAACTTTACAATATACTTGCCAATAAATAAAGAGGTACCATTTACAAATAACTCGCAGTAACGTCGCCCGGCTGGCTTTCCTCCCTCAGAAGCTCCTCTTCCGCGATCGTGTCTAACTCCATATTATTATCATCCATAACCCGAATATAGCAATTTCAAGTCTAATTAAATTATTCAATAGGTTCTTCGAAGACTAGACCCTAAGGTCCATTGGTGTGCTTTTCCTGGTGCAAATTCTCGGATGACGTCGGATATCATCGGGAGTACTTTGTACAACGTACTTACATTTTTTATGAAACAGTTGACGTTATTTAGATTTTAGATTTAAATCTGAAATTAAATTTACGTAACTGAGGGAGATAAAGTAACTTCATGCCCATTTCGATGGTTCAAATGCTCATTTATCTCCCACGATTACGTAAAATATATTATGTTATTTCCCTCGCTTCACTCGGGCAATAAACCTCAAAATTCGTTGAAAATCATTTTATCTCCCTAGTTCAATAATGTACTATTAAATCTAAAAATTTTAATTTTTTTTTTAGTTTTAAATTTTTTACTATTACCATCATCATAATCATAATAATATGAATTATCATTTCGAAGTTTGTTATTTGTTGTGGCTTCTGGACTTGTGTAGAAAAAAAAAAAAAGAGACTCTAACTCATAACATATATTAACTCGAACTTCATTCTCAATAATTCTAACTTAAGACTCAAATGGATGACTTGAACCTTGAATGACTTTAACCGATTGATAACTTCAACTTAATGGGAAAAGACTGATAACTGATTCATAACTCTTAACTTGAACGGTAAGGGTTTTCTATTCCTGAAAAAAATAGCTTGGATTTCTTACAAATAATAGTTTGTAAGTAATTAAGCTCTTTTGACTTGAAGTTATATTTAGTAAAAAAATGAAAAATACAACTCACACAAGTTTAACTTGAATACTATAAATTAAACTTATGAAATATTTCTTGAACATTTTCCTCACACATTGTCATGATTATGATGGTAATATTGATAATGATAATTGATCACGATAATATCCTATATTGTAAATTGTAATCAAAAACATCGAACAGAATAAGTCATACGAAGTACTCCTGATAATATCCGCCGTCATTCGAGAATTTGCACCGAGAAAAGCACACTAGTGGACTTCAGGGTTTAGTTCTTTAAAGTACAAACTTATTTACCCAAGCCGATTCAGGATTAAGAAGTTCTTGAAGGGAAATATTAACCAGTAATTACTGGTTAATACTGAACGTCATTACCTGGTAAGAAAGCCTGAAAAGAAGAGGCGCTGGCTTTTCTTATGCTAATTAATTCTGTGACCAGAATTAGAGTCGAAAATCACAGGTACACTTGAGTAGCTCTGAAATTTCGATATCATTATTATTTGACGAGCTTATGATTTTTTTTTTCAACATAATGAAGTAAATCTAAGTTTTATTTATTTTTTTTAGATATAAAAAAACCGATTCTTAAAAATAATTTTAAAAAATTTATTGGTAAATTTTCTGGGAGGGGTGAGGGGTAACAAGTTTTTGGTAATCGTTGTTAGTTCAGTTTAGGCTAAAAACTACATATGTACTTTATTTTTTTGAAAGTTTATTATCTGAGGTCATTTTACAACTATCAACTGCTACACCAGATCGATTTTCGGGAAAAACCAAAATTCCCTCTTCCCGTTGTAGTTATTTGCACGATGAGAACATGAAAAATTAGTTTAACGCGGTGGGGTATATCAAACGTCACGCTATGGTCCTAAGTGCAATGAAAGTGGCGCGTTTCAAGGGCGTTTTCTCGCAATTCTATCAACTTGGGCGAAAAAGTGTAATATTTTTTGTTGAAAATTTGTTTAGCTTGATTTCTTAATTCAACTTTTATTCTGTATTTAAATGAGAACGCCTGTTATTGGCAAAAAACATACCGTGCGTCCAAGTGATTTGGGTACAATCAGCGAAAAAATCTCTTTTGCAATTATTTAAAATTGTTTTTTTCAAATGCAAAGAAATTGTAATGAAGTTGAAATGAGTTTATCAGTCTCAGAATTCATCGAAGTAATTTTAAAAATAATTTCTGATTTAGAAATTGTTGTTCAACTATTATAATATTATCAATAAACTAAGATTTTTGAGCTGATTGTACCCGAATCACTTGGACGCACGGTATTTGAAAGTTTATTTTGATTGATACATCAAACGCGATCTTTAAAAATATGATAGGGATCAACTAACGTTTATTTTTTCAATTTTTAAAAGATATCTTATAAATAAATACTTTACTGTCACTTTTTTGCAGACCAGCTGGGTAAGAAGAAAGTTCATTAAATGATTTTTTAACTTTTTTGGAATTATGGGGCACACCACACGAATGTACTGTCTGTCCAATATAGCTTGAGACTTTTTGACAGCGCAAAGTTAGGCAAGAATTCATACATGGTTACTCAAAATGTCGATTGTATTACAAAGTAGGTAAATATGTTATTACCTATTAGCTCATCGAAGTTAGCAGCAAACATATTCACAGAATTTTTTTTGTGCTTTACTATTTCGACGATTTGATCAGCATTCTCAATTTGAACACATTTTGGGTAGTAATGAAATCGTGAAAATTGTCGCGCTTTTTGCTTAACTTTGCGCTGTCAAAAAGTCTCAAGCTATATTGGACAGACAGTAGAATAACGTTTTATTTTACGTTTTGTAAAAATATAAGAAAAATACGAACTTCACATTACTAAAAATAATTAAAATGCATCAGAAAGATGCTAACTTACATTACACGTAACACTACTCTATTGGTGTCGCGAAAGTAACTAAAAAAGTGGAAGCGAGTTAGGTTTTTAAACTCCTATCTAAGGGGATATTTTCGCGACAAGGGGGGAGGCGATGACCTAAAAAAGATGAACCTAATAATAAACGGATTGTACAAACTGAAAGAATTAATTTATTGAACAAGAACAGAGTTTATATTTACGTTACAATAATTACTACTATTCCTTAGGTGACTGGGAATCTGAAACAAAAGCGAAAAGAAAGCAAGTTAGAATTCAGTTACTTATTGAATTCTAATATGCGATTAAGTATATATTTAATTAATTTCTGAATTACTGAGGGAAGGTAGAGGGCGAAAACCCTAATAGCGAAATGACACTAGAAAAGCAAATTTGGAGTTTTAGCGTAAAGTTGGTAAATTTGACCACTTGTGCAGTATTTAAATTTTAACTGTGCATCATATTTTTCCGTGGAGCAAAAAAAAAAAAAAAAAAAAAGGTCAATTAGTTGGCAATTTTGGTTTTCTCCCCCCCCCCCCCGAAGAAGGTCTTCGGTACGCCCCTGACTCGCTGTTGTTTTTGCTTCTTTTTCTCCTGAATCCAAGTTGAGAAATTGTTGAAGAAATAACTAATTGAGGAGTCGTAGTATATGGCTCAATGATGACTGAATTATAGTCGAAAAGTTTGATCTAATTAAAACAAAGCGAACTTCGTTCGCGGTCAGCTGTGCCCGCGAAAAGTACGAGGAACCGCGATATTCAAATTGGGGAGATAGGCGACGTAGAGGGTCTCGAATGCGTGCTAATTCCGTAGGCCTTTTTGGGGCACGGAATTAGGTCGAAAACTCGCCTTTTTCGACAATTGATTTGTTTACTACCAAACCGAAATTTTTGATAAGATTCCGCCATCTTGGAAAAAGCCATATAACGGTAAACTGATGAGTAATTTGTGTTATGAAAGGCACGTTTGATTCTTTGAATCAAAGTCTAACAATTCTTTTGATGATAATCTAGAAGATTTTTGACGGGTATAATTTTGAAGATATGTGTTCATGTCATTATTACATGGCAAGAAATCTAAATCTACTGCATAATGCTTGAACATATACGAGTGTATTAAACTTTAGTCCTTTGCTTTTGCGATTATTTTATTGATTAATCGATTATTTGATTTTTTTGTTATTTTTAACTATTATTATTTATTATTCATTTATTAATTTATTTTTTTCATAAATGAAACGCTCTAACCCCAAGTTTTGTGGTAAATCATATTTAAACCCTACAAATTACGGAGATAATTTTTCGGTTTTTCGGTTGTTTTTTTTTTCAAACATTTTTACCTTGAGCGGAATCGACGATAACAAAAAGACATTCAAAACAATTTACCGCATTAATTCGCGTCTCACCGGGTAAAATGTAATTATCGTTTGTTCGAGCGGTAAACAAGATCTTCACGTTGATTTCTCTACGCTGTTTATCCGAAGTAGACTAAATGAACGGCTACATGCGAATTTAGAACGCACAATAGGTTCTTTATTTTCACTCATTAAAAAAAATGTAGTTCATTATTTCATGATTCTATATTTTTGAAAAGCTTGAAAAGTTTTTACGGTAGCTTTTCATTACACGGTATTTATGCTGGGAGTTTATCGTAGCGTGGATAATTTAGTCGACGTGCTTTTCAAGATTCAAAAGGGAAGAGTAAGTATGGCGTTGTGTACGAAAATTACGCGTAAGATTACGTATTTACATCGAGCGAAAATAATAAAAAAATTTCCATCCTGAATCGCGTATATGCCCAAATACGTCAGAAATGAGACAAAAACAATTTATTAGATTAATCGATCTTCGCGATGGATGTTTATTTTTCGCCCAAATGTACAGGATGATTATACGCACATATACGCTCATCTGTAATAAAAACATTGTCGTAAAATACGCCGATCGAAGTAAAAGCTCCTTCGGTTAGAAATGTAAACCAATCTCGAAGCGACTATAGACGAATAGATTTTGAAAAGGACTCGTAAAACAGGGGAGTCATAATTCCGAGCGACGAACGCATATTATTTCTGTTTAACGTTGTGCAGAACCGGCCACGCGACTCTCTTATGTAAATTAAACACGCAATATGCTGCGGATTATTAGTACGCTTTTCCTATTCCTTTTATACGTAGTAAGTAAAGCTCGAGTAACTTTTCGACCCCTCGAGAACAATCCGAAACTCGTTTCGAATTCGGTCATGGTTAGCTTCTAATTATAAATCGAACGAATTCTCATTATCGAATTGACATTTAACATACGAGGGTAATTTGACGAGCTGGGGGGATGATTTGAAAACGTTCGAAAACAACGAATGCTTAAACGTCGTCGGATATGGAGAGGATGAAAAATTTTTTTCTCTTAAAAAAGCCTCCGCGTAAAGACACACGTATACCCTATTTCCTGTATAATTTCTTTTCTTGTAATCCGTTTGAAAATGTCTCATTTGGTACACAAATAAGGCAATGTATAACGCTCTACACAAAAGCAAAAGGACATTAAAGGAAGTTATAATGGCATTCAATGATTGTTAAGCGGCATTTGATACATTGTGTATTGGTACTTCTTTACGTTCTTGATTTTCATTCTGTTTCGTTCGATACAATAAAAAACTGCTACCTCCTTTTTTTTTAGCAGAGAAAAAAAGAAAAATCGGGCAGCTCCGAAAAAGCTAACTGTTTTTATTGGTTTCCCTGTATTGGAAATAGGGTTGAGAAAATCAATGCGGCCTAGTGACTGATTAAAGTATCGCTTACTAAGGAGGTTAACGATAGCGAGAATCGTGAGGGTTATAGGAAATAATGACAAATAATGAAAATTATTTTTTCGATGAAAATAATTTTAAATATATTACCGTTTAATTTATTTCGATTTACGTTTCGTTAGCTCCGGAGTTTTTTAAATTTTGTTGATTTTTTTTTGCCAAAATCCTTTTTATCTTCTCTCAGTTTTTATTATGTTTTTCAATACTTTCTCTGCCTTTTTATTTTTCATTTTCCAAGTGCTGCCATATCTTTGAAATGAAAACTGAAGATGTCTTAATTTCGGTATTCTGAAATTAGCTCACGTTCTCTGTTTCATACTGGTGCTGGAGCGAGAAGGACCGAGTTCCAAATAGTTCCACGATTTTTTTTTTTAATTTCGAATTCAGTTTTTTTCTATGAAGTCAAATTTGAGTAATGTTCTCATGAAATGCCATGTATCATAAAAAATGAAAATAGGAGTATATATCCGTACTTTTTTAGCTGAGTTTTTAGCTATTATTTTCATTTCATATTCGTTTGATGTGAGAACAAATTTTATTTTTACTTCATTTTTTGTGGTATCAGTTTTGTTTACAAGTCAGTTTTTCCTAAGCAGCATTTTTAGTGATGTTTTTTTCTGTCTTCTTTTTTTATTCCTAACTGAATTTTGGTATTTTTTTTTTTTTTTTTCAATCAGAGCTAGGAAAATTTTATATTAATTTGTCGAACAAGTTACTGACTTCCATATTTTTAAAATTAGGAACAATAAATTACTTGAAACGATTATTTTCATTGCTTACACTTTCATATTCTGAAAAAAATACTATGTAACATGCGGTTATATTTTCTGTAATGTAATCGAATTGTAAAACCAAAATGGGTAAAATAATATGTAGTAAGTTGAGAATTCCTGAGGACCTAAGTATAGTTATACGCCATTTTGAATCCTTTGGAAGCAATATCAGTTACAACTACCACTACTACAGTTTGTATAACTGATCATGATTTATCCATTCTGATCAAAAAGATGACCGGGTATAATCTAATGAAATTTGATAGTTTTCAGATTTCCTAATCATACGTTCGCTGATTCGGTAAATTTGGAAGCTAAGTAATGGTTAATTTATAAGCTTGAACTTTTTGTGGTAGTTACTGAAGACGCTAAATATGTCAGCTATGTATGCCATCATTGTTACATTTGCCTTATAAAATTTAAAAAATGAAAAATATTAAACTGCCCGTCAATTTTTTGGAGCTACTGGATAGTATAGGCTCTGCCATTAATCATTCTCTTCTTTTGAATGGTATTTAGTTGATTTGTTAATAATAATTTTCAATTTAATATAAACTTGAGAAAAAAAAATTTATTGCGAAAAAAGAAAGAAGAAACTAGATAGAGCTAAACATAAATAGTGGACTTTAAGATATGTTGAACAGTAACAGTTTTACATGTGAAAGTGGTAACGAAGGAATAAAATAAAATTTGAAGTTCAAAAGTTCAACTTTCCATGAATTTTCATGAAAAATGCATGAGAACCAGTGGAGGCGTGAGGCTGTGGCAAGGAGGCTTTTGTCACCCATTTACGCGAAGCAGGTGCTAGAGAAGGCGCTGAAATGGACGACTAAACACTAAAATTGCATAAAAATGTAATGCAACATTTGAAAAATAACGTGAACATCAATTCTTACATAATGAGATTCGCTTAATGTATTTTGCGTTCTATAATATTGATCTGAATATTATTTTCTGTACGACTCGTTTGTGAATCTTTCATTATTTCGTTTTTTTAAATATTTTTTTATTTGATTTTTTTTTTCTTACTTTCACTTGACTTTTTTCCATTAACGTGTCGTATTCTGCAACGAAGGCCAGGGCCACGATAGGTGGTATTTAGATTTTGGGTATGAGGTTGGTAACTTTGAAAAATTTAAACAGGTTATCTATTCTAGTTAGGTTGTTTATAGAAGGAGGAAGGTTTAATTTATTTCTATGATTTTAGAATAGCGGACAGTCTATGAGAAGGTGGTAAATTGTTATTTGTACGGAGCAAGTTGAACAGATAGGAGGTGGAGATTTTCTATTCGATCAGTTTATATGAATTTTTTCAATATTTTTAATTTGACATGTTCATAATTTTTTTTTTTTTTTCATTAGACAAGGTTATGAATTTTTTCTTCATTCTTTTTTTTTCTTTCTTAATTTCTCGAGCTTTTGAATTTTTTTTTTAGTTTTTTTCTTCTCATAATAAAATATATCTAAGTTTTATTCTTTTTTAAAATAATTTTAAAAAAATTGGCACGTTGAAAAATTGTTAAATAAAATTTATTGGTAAATTTCTAGGGTGGAGGGGAAGAGGTAACATTTTTTTTGGAAAGTGAATCTCCCACGCCCTCCTAAGACGTCTTTTCGAGTTGTTGGCACTGGCGCAAGCATCACTCCCGCCGCCACTGATGGGAACCAAAGTTGTAGAGAATAAAATTTCCTACAACTTTATTCCTATACATTTTATCTTTACAGCCCGTTTATTCCTGAAATATTCACAAAAAAACTGAAAAAGTTTTAAAGTTCGAAAACTCGACTTCTAGCGGACAGATCAACTTCAAAAACAATAGGGCTCTTAAACCCCAATTTCTTCTACCTGTCGTCCAAATTTAGAGTCAATGAGTCAATTTTCACTCAAGTTATCCTCGAACAAAAATTAAGCAAAAAAAACTAACTAGAAAGCCATAGTGAACGCATAAATAGAATGAAAGGATACCTACATTATTAACGAAGACTTACGATTTATTTCTGGCAAATACTTATCTCTTTATATATTGAAATCAAAATTTTAAAAAGTGTAACGATGGAGTTTGTTTACCCAAAATGAAATGTTGTCCAATTTTATTATACTCAGAGTACATAGACGAGTCTTGTGTATTGCAATATTATGGACAAATAATCCATAACATTTTATTCTGGTATAGAAAGATCGTATAATATACTGAAATCTCTATTTGAAAAATAAATTTGTGCTCGAATTTGGTGGTAGTAGATACGTGTTTTATTAACTGCAAAGCTAACACCACCTTCCATTTGCATAAGATATAACATTTACCTATCCTACACCATTTAATCTTCCAAAAGATTTTCAGCGTTATGGTATTTGTAAGGGCATTTATTTCATACACGAAATTATTAAAAGCGTTATTTGGAGATGACCCTTAAACTCCAAATTTCTGAAGATACAATGCTGACAAAATAATAAAATATTAACAACTGAACATTTACAACTAGACTAGAAGAGATAGAGTAATACCCGACATTTCCATCATGTTTTATAATATTATACTGCCTCAAAAAATTGGAGCGTTTTTTAGAAAATTAAAATAAGTAAATGGGAATGCCCTTCATAATAAGCAAAATATTTTATTTCAGCTTTCACTCAAGCCGATTAAAACATTTGCTCTCAAATTGTGAGTGATATATTTAGGTCATCTCTTATTCATATGGTGCATCATGGAAATTCTGCTTTTAAAAATTTTATCGTATTGACGTGACAAAAGTTTTCTAAATTTTCCTCCTCCTTAGATTCACGATCAACTGATTCTTGCATATCGAAATGATAAATAAATTAGATACTGTCCGAATGAAAATATTACAATGCTATATTAATCTAAGAAACAGGTTCAAGAATTAAATGAATAAATAATGGTATTAAACAGTGATTAATGGACACAATAAAATTCTTGTAATAAGTTAATCCTGATTTAGTAATACATTTATTACTTTGAAACATGTACCCCTTTTTTTTCTTCTTTTTTTCTTTGCCTATTCTGGCGAAATAAAGAGGGGAAAAAACTCGACCAGTATAATGTCTTGGTTCGTAGTTCAAAGACCCAACTTTATAAATCATTTTTTAAATATGTTAGCCTACGTTAATGTCGAGTGGTCGCCGATAAAGGACACGAAACGAGGTAGCGGTTAGAATTTGAGAAATTTTTCATTAAAAAATTTTCAAAAAAATTCTCGTAAGATATTTTTATGGTGGGAAATTTCAGAACACGGAGCCTAAAATTTGCTTTTTTTTTTCTTTCTCACTGAATTCGTGTTACCCTCATATTCGCGTAATGATCGATGGCTTTTTCGGTGTATGAAAAAATTCCCACCCCTCGATCTGTTCGATTGATCTTCATCGGATTGCGTGGCAGAATTCGAAATATGTTTAATAACAAACCAGATTTTATGCTCGGTACTCGAGATGTATTTGGTTCGAAGGTTCGGTTGTGTCATTATCATTAATCATTTTTTTGCGACCGACTTAAAAATTCATACTAGTCGAACAATTGGTACGCGTCGCGAGAGTGATCTATCAAATAAACGTTATTCGCTCGACGAGACCGAAACCATCGTCGGGGTTGGAAAAAAGGGAAAATGCAATTGATACACATTTTATACGCAATGTAAACAAGGGGATGTAATTAAATAAACGCCCCGCATTACGCGGTACATTGTAAAATCGGTTAAATGACGTGTGACAAGATATTTGCGGTGTACGAAGAATAGATAATGCAACTGGCGTACCGAGGGGTACGTAAAATACCTTCCTCATCCTTTGATATAGGTTAG
Source organism: Phenacoccus solenopsis (assembly GCA_009761765.1). Lineage (NCBI taxonomy): Eukaryota > Metazoa > Arthropoda > Insecta > Hemiptera > Pseudococcidae > Phenacoccus > Phenacoccus solenopsis. The sequence continues at coordinate 36,038,241 of CM019753.1, forward strand.
TCTGAAATAACGGTCGAAATGACTCGCTGATCTTAACTCGTTCGCTATCAGGTTGCGAATTTCAACGAAGAATTTTTTTCATGGAAAAAAAATCATCAATGACCGGCTGACCAGTTAACAGTTTTGATTCAAGTGTGAGTACAAGGCCTCGTCATTATAACCCACTGAAACGAACTTTTCCCTGGTGCGGCGACGCATCCTAAGAGCAGGACCAACATGTCATTAAACCGTATTGTCAAACTATTCTTTCGTAACCAAAAATAATTTGCTTATGAAAAGAATTTAAAATATGCTTTTATGAAAAAGATATTGTGCTTAAACTCCCTAAGAATTACATTCTTCGTCCCGGCAAACACGTTCGCCGTATTTATCTCGCCCCTTTAAAAAATCATTTTCAATAATAGCGCGCGGTGTATCTTCGAATAAAGGCATGAATGAAATATCTAAATCCAAAATAAGAACCCCCTTCCACTTATATTTTCAAAAAAACACGCCACCTCTTACAATAGGAAGGCTTACGGTGTACGCCGATTTCAAAGGGTTTTAAATCGACACTTCAAAGAGAGGTGTCTTTTATACCTGTATGCTGTATGTTATATTTTTTTCGCATTTTTTTTTGTCAACGTGTATAATGGGCGCTATTTTCGTGTTTTTTATTTTTTTAGAATTAGCTTCATAGGGTGAAAATTTTTCAAATACCATTTTTTTTATTGCCACTATGTTTTAAGTTCGAATGAGAATACTCTTGCTGACATTATGAACTTTTTGTTTTATTTTTTTCTGCTAGTGAATTTTTACGCATGTTGCTAGAAAAATTAGGTTTATCTGTAAGAACCTCAATTGACAATTACGACATTAAGGGTAGAGGGAGTAAAGTTACATGAAGAATTTACCGATTGGATAGACGAACATGTGAATGATGAAAAAAAATCTAAAATTAATAAATTGAAGAATTGTAATTATCTTACAAGACTAACTTTTTGTTAGCATTTTCTTCATGTTTTTCAGTACTTTTTTGGATGTTGTTCCTTTTTTTCTAAAGCGAAAAACAAAGACAAGCGAAGATGAAGGCAGCAAGAGAAAGGGTAAAAACACTATATATGTTTGAATGCGAAACGAGTTGAATTTCTATGGTGGTTTCTAACCATAGATATACGAAATTCACTCGTTCAAGTTCATGAACTTTGACTTTTGTTTTTTTATTTCAACTGAACTTCAACTAAGTTAACGAAACTTTTGATTCGGCTTATAGTGTCATACTGCATTACTGACAGGGATGGTAAGCCTAAAACAAAAGCTCAACTTGAGGCCGAAAGTCGAAGCAATAATTTTTTAAAGTCAAAACCTGATCTTAAAGCTTAAAGGATTCAAAAACTTGAAGATAATTTAAGGTTATAGATTAAAGCTTAAACTTGAAGTCCCAAAACTTAAGAAATGTAATAATTTTTAATTTTAAAATTGAAATCCAACAAAATTTAAATTAAAAAAAATTTTGGTTTGAATTTAACCTTCATTCAAGTAAAAATGATAACGGCTTAAATTTAAGCTTGAAGTTGATCATTTTTTAAAACTTGAACTTGAAGCTTATGATAATTTAATTATTGAAGCTGAGTTTTTAATTGGGACTTAAACAAATTTGCAGCCAATATGAACTACCTGTTTATGTCCACACTCAGTATGCAAGCAGGAGAACCTCACCTGTGGATATAGTAACTTACCTAGCCGCCTACCTGACCGCAACAGCTAATGCTTAGCTGCTCATCTTTTACTACAACGAATCAGACAGATGTATAACAATATATTTCCTAATCCCCAATTTTATAAGGTGTGGGAATCGCTATGACGTGTGCACAGCACTACTATTAACGCAGGACACGCCAAAAGCATTGCACCGCGCGAACAATGTTGAACGCAGGCGTCATGAAAACTTTCGGTGAAGCTCCAATATCCTTATTCTTTTATAGAGAGAGACAGCCCTAGACTCTACGCTTGGAGCAATGCAATTCTGGTTTAGCCTTTGAAAAAAAGAAGAAATTTCTAAATGAAAGAGAAGCTCGTATATCGTTCGAAAAAATTACCTACGCTAATAATACAAAAATAACATGTAGTAAAACAGAAAGAACTAGCTGATGTTTTCGCTCTTGAAAATATTTATGTACTAACGAGCATATCACAACACGCGCGAGTAGTGCTTGTGGTATAGTTTGATAGTATATTCTTTAAACATATGTAAACTGGATGCCCATGTAATCCACCCCGTTACATCGATTTCGATACTTTGAATAAATCAAAATAGTACAGTTCAGTTGCTATTACAATAAAACTGTAAATTTTTGAGAATCGATCTGAACTGCGTTAATGAAAGGGCCATGACCGCGTGTCAACAGCAGGGTTGCTTATCTGTTGCGCAACGAGAAATTTTGTGAAACGTAAAAACTAATAGAAAGTTAATTTGTTGAATTTTTAATTTTGTAAATTTTAAATTCAATTTTAATTAATTCCGAACGTTATATTTATTGAATTTATTTAGTTATCATCCACTTTCTTTGCCTTATCACAGAGGAAGCTTTTCCATCTATAATAAGGATGAAAAAGTTGTGTAAAACCGCTCGTTACATTTTGACCCTTGATTTATACAAACCATGTGAGGCACTGATGAATCAACGAGTATTGGTGGTTTTTCACCACCCTCCATATTATAAAGGGTTTCTTAGAGTCGAGAATCTTAGCTACCTGGAAGTGTTGGGCGAGTAGGGAAGGGTGGCTTTTCTCGCGGAAGCAGCTCATTCAGGCTAGGGCTAGCTGGTTCTGCCCTGATACTTTAAGGAGGAAGGGCAAGAGGGCACAAAGATGGTCAGCCGAGGCCTATACTAAGGACTGGGGAGACGCTCCTCCTCTCAGAATCACCTAGAGAATGGATCTGGTCAATCCCTAGCGTGACGAGAGCACAAAAAGAATACGTGCCCCTGGAACTTGACTGGATGGTCATTGGCCACATCTGCATGTGGGGGAGGCGTGTCTCCTAAATTTGTGGAGGTAACTTTGAAAGCAGCCGTGGCCAGATAGGGCTTGGCTGACCCAAAAGTCCAACTCAACGTCGAAGCAACATAACTAGAGGGGGAGTAACAGTTGGTAGGTCCATGCAGCTTTAGTTGATTGCTCCCATTCCTCCTTAATTTGATTTTCCTAGCGCAGAGGCTCCTTAATGGCCGCTACAAGAAAACCTTTGGGTGCTAACTGCCATTTCTATGTATCCACAGAGCTGCTCTCTCTTAGATAGTGTCGGCCAAAGGAGCAAAATTGGCGAATATATCATTTTAAAAATATCATTGTTAATGAACGAAAAACATACGGCACACAACTCACAATATTTTATATTTCTTAAGACAAATTACGAAGAAAAAAAAAATACGAAAAACAATAGGTTTCACTACCTACTAAGCAGCATCATCAGTGTAAAGTCGCACAGTATGTTATTTAGGTCAGTGAAAGCCAGAAAAATTCGCATTCGTTAATCATAAGGTTATTGGATAGGCTGAGCTGGTCATACAGATCGATAATGCTTAAAGGTCTATTTTACATTGATTTTCGATATGACCAATTTTTTTCTCACGTTCTTGAGGTTCCACAAACCACTACGTTTAATTTTTACTACTGAACAAACATCGCACGTGATATTAACTTGATATAGACTCCACTGGCTGATAACGTGATAGACCAGTCTACAATCGCATTCAACACCGTAGTCTTTTTGCTGATGTGGCTTGACTCGTTGATGGCCCATCATCCCCATCAGGGTCATCTTCAGAATCGTCGAAAGATTGTTATGATTCAGTTTCATGCTCAGAATTGTTTATAAAATCCTTCCGCCACTGTCTTGGTGGTCTGGATAATCGAAAAATTCCTCATCTTCGTCTTCCTAGATTCATCTATTTTGCTCTTGCTCGAATATTGCGTTATTCATTCTTTCTATCATTTCTTAATTATGTGTTGAAAGGAAGGCAGATGATAATAATAATATGCTTCTTGCAGAAAAATACTAAATCCATCTCTGATCAGGTAGGCTGCAATAATTTTAACTTTTATTAAAGTTTTATTAAAAAACACTAGGTCAGAATTCGAATACATTATCGTTACCATGATAGTCAAATAATTCCGCAATTCTCACCCTTTTATACGTACCTTTGAGTGCAAATTTACAGTCGTTACATATTTGTATAGGCTATGTACGATGAAGATTTTATCGTCGCGATAATAGCAGCGCGAAGGGCGCGTTTATTAATGCGTTATCGATAAATGCATTTTGACAGGTATAACCGAACCGAATCGGGCGAAAATATTTGCATTTTAAATGCGACCCAGCTTAATATATTTTTAATACAGAGTATCAAAAAATTATTTAACGACGGTTAATTAAATCTTCACGAGTTGGTAATCCATTTATTATCTAGGTGAAGGGTTTGCGCGTATCTTTTCAACTTTAACCCTGTTTTATTGTCAAAATTGTTATGCTAATATAAAACCTTTTTTTTTCGGACTAACCCGTGTTTCGTATTTAATCGTCTATTCAGGAAGACTATTTGGGTATAAGTTCGATGTTTATAAATTTTCCATCCATTAAATACGCGACCTAAGGGGAGTTCATTGGGTACCATTGGAGAAAGCTCCATCATGTTCTAGCAAATTAGCCGCAGTTTCATGGTTTTAAATAGGTAATATTTCCTGTTTATTCGCCAATTGCTTTAAAACAGTGTCTCCGAGGACATTTTTGATTATAACTGTTTTTTGTGGAGGGTGTTAGGAGCTTTGATGTATCAGTATTTAGCATCCGATAAAAAAGAGGAAGGATGGAAGGAAATTCCCTATGACGGAGAAACAATCCAGTTTTCTTATTGCGGAGCGAATACTAAAGAAGAAGTTTCAACGAATTAGTATAATGACACATATACTATAAAAACAAAAACAAAAAGCATATGTTATGGAGAATAGCGAAACACTCAAATACAAGTATATGACTATGACGAACGAAGATTAAAACAATAAATTAATCGGACGGGTGTAAAGAAATAACCTGAGATTCAACGGATTTCAATAACGCTCGAGAATTCACGTTGTAAACGTCTAAGATGAGGGAGCGAGAAAAAATTGTTTCGTACTGAACTACACGCGGTACAGGACAACAACAATGTCGGCATTATATCGAGTACGCGGACGAAAGGAGCGCGTACGCGCGGCCTCTGGAATTACAAAATACAGTCAATGATGACTGAGCGAAATGTATTCGGAGGACTGAAAACTTAAGAGCCTGTGAGATCTCTCGACTGTTGGCTAACACCTGATATGATCGTTAATTGCTCGGCGCACAATCGCTAATCATTAAGCGTTCTTTGTTGGCCGCCACGCTAGACAGGTCGGCGGCTTTCTTTACATTCAATTCATCTCCTACCGAAATGCAACTTTTTATACCTATTGTATGCTTTGTAAACTACTATTATATTGTGTATTGTACGGTTTCAATGCTGCAAGAGTTACTTTTTTACCATCTGAAGATTCAATTCAATTCCAACTGCCGAGGTACCAATTACTACTCGAAAGGAAAAGTTGTGTCGATTTAGAAGTGCTAGCCGAGTCGAGTACATGAAGCCAAGCCAAGCGGCGAATAATATAACTTTAAAAAACGATCTTCAGAAATTAGGTAATACCGCGAACGCGATTCGTTCTCTAGTGTAATTAAAGGGTAATTTTGATCCCGAATCAAACGTGTACAATTCGTGTCGAACAGTTTTGGCTGGCGCTGGCGGCTACACGCCTACTGGAACTGGCCCTGTATACTTTTATACTTATAGCTATTGTGAACGGTCATGCTAGTAAACAATGTATTTAGCTATTGAAAAAAACGCTTCGTTGGTTTTTAGCCAACTTTATTTTTCAAGTTGGTCTGCTATTGCGTTTACTCGAGTTTCTTTGTTTTTTTCTTTGACCATTTTGTTTTTCATTTTGAACCTAAGAGTTCACAGATTGACTTCTAATTTCGAGAAAAGAAGGATGATAAAATTTCGGAGTAAAGTGATTATGAAACTGCTTGATGTTAGTTAAATTGAGATTTTTAGTTCTGCCATGATTACTTGACTCGAACAAAAAAGCTATTACAAATATTTAAAAAAAAGGAAAAATTATTTTTTCGCTATTTGCTTGAAAAGTCAAAAAAGTGCATAATGTCGAAACTTTGAAAATGGTAACTTCCCCTTAAATTGAAGATTAGTGGGAGTTGTTTTGCTTTTGTTTCACAATTGATACTATTTTCAACGATATTCTCATCATTTTGATATAAATACGGACATTTCTAATTCTTCTTATAACAATAATTCAAAAAACTTACCGAATCGGTTACTCTCATTGTTAATATCTTATGCAATATCTCCACCATCGTCTTATGGTTTTTTCCCTATATGAAGTCTAGAAAAATGACAGCGAGTAACTTTACCTTTTCATCGCTGTCATGATTTTCGTGAACTTGCTTCTGGTGTAGCGAAACCTATATTCTACAAACTACCCTTAGAATTTTTGAGAGGTGATGCTTCTCTATTCTTCCCCTTGTTTCTACTTTTACGATCCTGAGAACATTTTACAATTAGGAGAGAAATCAGTTGAACTTTTTGAGAGATGATGCTGCTCTATCCCTCCCCTTCTTTCTACTTCTATGATCCTAAGAACGTTTTACAATTAGGGGAGAAATGACGTAAGTATATTTTACAACGAATTCATACAATATGGTAGAGAAGGAAATGGACAATGTTGGTAGTTATCATCAAAATCTAGCGACAGTTGTCGCGAAATTAACTAAAAATCGTGGAAGCGTTGTTAATTGTTTAGACTCCTAACTATGGGGGGTATTTTCGCGACAAGGGGGAGGAAGGTGATGACGTAAAAAGATGACCTATATAACAAACGGATATTACTAATTTTTAAAGGATCTATTTATTGTATACATACAAGAACAGAATTCAATGTTTAAAATTAATGTTATTAGTTCTTGGTTGTCTCAGAATCTGAAACAAAACGAAAAAGAGAGCATATTAAAATTCAATTACTTTGTTGAATTCTAATATGCTATTGAGTACGTAATTAAATAGTCTAATTATTAAGGGAAGGGAGAGGGCAAAAAAACGTAATGTCACTGGAGTGACGCGACCCACCGTATATTACTCACTGTTATTTTTGCTTCATCCATTGTTGAGAAAGTTGTTGTTGTATAAAAAGCGTTGAGAAAGTTATTGTCGTATAAAAAAAGCTTACCGATGACTGAATAATAATCAAATATTTTAATCTAATCAAAAACAAAGCGGACTTCGCTCGCGGCCAGCTGTGTCCGCGAAAAGCGCGAGGAACCGCGAAATTCAAATTGGGTAGGTAGGCGAGGTAAGGGGTGTCGAATGCGTGCTAATTCCGTAGGCCCTTTTGGGCACGGAATTAGGTCGAAAACTCGTGTTTTTCGACAACAGTGTTGCCTAAATCACTCATATTAATTGTTGGGAAAAACACATAAAAATATACGATATTTACTGTAGTGAAAATAATTATTGTATTTTAAAAATGTTTATTATTTTACAAAGAAAACAAGAATAAAAACCTAAAACATGTAAGAAATATAATAATTAATCGTAAGTAATATTTTGAATAAAATTACACGAAATAACTCATAAAAAATTTTTAAAAAATGTTTACTTTTTTGCATTTGTAGTACTTCTTCTTCTTCTTCTTCTTCTTCTTCAAAATTGGTATTAATGTCTCTTTTGCCTGTTTAGCTTTTTGATTTCTCATATACCTTAGCACCTCACGTCAAATAATTGTAAAATTATTTAATTTTTGGTGTTTCATCAATTTTATTACTTTATGAAAATTTGAATGGAAAAATTTGAACTTTTTTGAAATATTATGAAACGTAATTTTTATGGCAAATACGTTTTTCAGTCGGATTTTTGAAAAATTTCAGTTTTTTTTTTTGCATTTAGAGCTTATGCTTTATTCTGCAAAAATTAAAGAAAAAAAATTATCAGCTATTTCAGTTCAAATAGAGCAGGCTCAGCCATAAAGAAGTAATACGGCATTTTTTTGGAAAGCAATGAATGTTGAAATTTTTTATTATTCATTTCTAAAGTAAATTAAAAATATATTTCTAGGCTAAAAAAAAAAGATCAAAATGTCTTGGTTGTTATACCACAAAATTAACCATTCAATTATGAAAGATTATTAAAACTTATAACTAATTTGACGGAGGTTAAAATCAAGTTAACGCTTAACATTTTTATGAATTTCATTCAAGATCATTTGTTACTATTTTCCTCTCACCTACTTCAATTAAAAAAAAAAAAAAAAAAACTGAGGGTCCATGATACCGCATGAATATGTATATTTGTTAGTTTAATGATGCGCAGAAATTTAAGATGAATATAGAAAGACAAGTACTTCCATAAAACGCCGCTTGCATCTCATGCATTTTGTATACACTCATTGTATGGTTTTATATCATGCTTACAAGAGCGGTATTTGTAGACAAAACAAAAAAAACTCAAGCAATCATGCCGGATTATTGGAGCTGAGTTTTCAATTGTAGCTCGTTCACATTTGCAAATAGTATTGTTGACCTCTTCATTCCGGCTGCCTACATGCAGTATCAAATCTGAAACCTCTCACCTGCCCCTTCCAAAATCACCTAAGAAATTGAAAGTTTGACCTTTCTAGTTTGATTCGATCAAAATATCCTCAGAAACTCCAACTCTTCTCTAAATTCATTTATGAAGCTGGAATTTGAAAATGTGGTTGTTCTTGACTTACTTTCCCATGTGAGACCACAAACGAAAATTTTGAGCCGTTTGCTCTTCTCCATCCGCTTACAAAATCTTAGTTGATCGCCATATTGAGATGAATCAAAAATCGCCCCCTTCAAAAAAAAAAATAGTTTTGAATGTATTCTCCAAGAGTCTCACACCAAATTTTCAGTTTTTTCATCCGTTGGTGAGGGAAAAAGTTAGACGTTTGCCATAAGATTACAATAGTTTAAAACGCCTAGGTTTGAAGAACCGCCTCCCTTCCCAAATCAGGTATGCTTTAATAGCTATTTCTATTCGAAAACTCAGTCGAAAACACCGTTTTCTTTCCAGTCTTAATTGACCGAATTTTCAAATAGTGATCGAAGGTCTTCGGTTTTTAACTTGAAAATCGTCTTCGTCAATTATCATCAACAATGACTTCATATTATCGCTCATCCAAGCTTCTACCGTTATTATTTCATCTATCAATATAACCGTACTCTAATCCGCACCTCATACAGCAGCGTAAATTAGGGGCGTGAACTGGTTCTTTTTACATTTAGTACGTTTAGAACCCGGTTACTGATAATTTTTCTATTCATTGTACGCGATAATGAGGAAACACTGGCACGCTATGGCTGACAGGCAAATTACACGTTGCCGATGCCAGAAACAAGACCTACCAAATCAAACGACTGTCTTGTAAAAAAGCGTAAAGTTCACGCTCCGGTTATATGATTATCGTACCTTTATGCTACCTGTTTGTATATCATTGTGAGACCGAGACTAAGCTTATACTCGTCTTTGAATGAATAAAACTGATCGTTTAAAATCCACAGATGATTTTCCCTCCACATCTAACGTTGTAGTGAACACGATTGAAACACGCAAAATGCGGCGCGTAGGTGTAACTTGTTGTAAATTTTCGCCATACAATACAACTATGATATATTCTCGCGTATCATGAAATGCTGGTTTTGTTTCGCATGTTTACAAAAATTTTTCATTCTACCAGCTCGGGTTTTTAAATATAACGAAAAACCAGTTCGTTATAAGGCGGCGAGTCGAAAAAGAAAGCATTAATTAACTCGCTCGACATGTATGGCCGAGACCTAGAGAGTCATTAGATGGAAAATATTATCAAACGTTTTGGTCTAATATTTCATACTTTTTTGACATCGATTTATTTTGGAAGTTAATGTGTAATGGCGGTTGAAAATTATACTCGAGGTGTGGAAATATGTGGATTAGTGGATTAGATGGTAAAACGTCCTGCAATTGGTTTGGTCAGGCGATTGCGAGCGTGTTGCTGCCACGTGTTATTTATTCAGTTTTTTTTTTTTTGAGTTGAAAATAAATTAGCTGAATGATGACGTAATTGTATGTGTTCGAGCTCAATTTATTCAGCTTACATAGTATTCACGAAAATGTGTGAAATACGTGAAATACCTGTGGTAAACTTTATTCCCTTCTGTTTTATCATGATTTGAGCATCTTCCCAAGTGTGGAGAGTTTTTGTTATAACTGAATAAACTAATATTCAAAAGAAGTACATAGCTGTTGAAAGAGAGAAAAAAAATAATGATCATGAATTCATATTCATTAAACTTCAGCTACTTGAAGTCCCTCAGTCACCTTCAAGTTTTATCTATCCACTATTTTGACAAAAATTCAAGACCTTCTCTAACTCTCCTCCAGCTTCACTTAAGAAACCATAATTTTAATGTTTGTTTCCCCAATTCATTCTTCCATGCTAGGTATTTTCCTCCCTACTAGCTCCAGTGCTCCATTTGAAATTTAAGTAAGCCCCCATTTCGAGTGTGATCAAAAATTTGAGAAACTACATTTCAAAAATTCCTATAACATCTTCTGAGTGAAGTTATAGCGATTTTTGTTCACATCTGCTATATTTTTTGGGAAGTTTAGCAAATTAAATGCATGCGCGTGTTACATAAATTATAAGAGACCAGTCAAGGTCAAGTTGAATCAATTTCTGCAAACTTTATCATCTTTTGAAGTTATGATTTTAGAACATGTCACAGGGAATGCGTGCACCAATTTTTGTAAGAGCTTTGGGATGCCTCGAAAATACTTCTAAATATTTAAATTTATATACACGGACACGATTGAAGGCCCGGTGTATGGTGCTATATTTCCCATAGATCTTAAGTATAGTATAGTAGTTCTGAAGCGAGTCTCAAGGTACTGGTTCATACTTGTTTAACTCTATAGAGTTCTTCTTATTCCCAAGGTAATTCTAAAGAATTATATTGGCTTTCCAAAAAGCTCACATGTTCAATTTTAGCTCTGTAAGTTGAGGAATCATCTGTGGTATAACCAAAGTTTCAATTTAATAGTTACATGAATACATAATCACAGGGATATTTTACTGTACATCTCATGCTAAGCATTGGCTAATCCACTGAAAATTATCTGAGGAAATTCATGACAAAAATCATTACTTGAAAATAAGAATTTTAATAATTTATTAAACAATATTTTGAGTTAGTAATACATAATGCAGATTTCAACACTACTTGGGAAAACAGAGAATAAAATAAAACAAAAGTAAAATATACGTATATGTATATGGAAAAATAAGAAAAAGAGGAAGAAGGTAAAATACAGCCTCTAAATTTCCAAGCTAATTTCTATATAGTAACGTGGAACTTTATAACGTATTTAAAAGTAGTAATGAAAAATGGCGCGAAAAAGTTATTAAAAATTTTAAATAAGAACAAAAACACACTGTAGGTAAATAATATAACTTTAAATAGGTACAGAATAGTGAAGAGGAAAATCTTACGCAGAGTACAAAAATTCGCCACAGAATGCGCTTAGATATAAATGTACCTTAACGAATGAGATCAATATACATTAATACATATCGATATTTTTTTAATAAATAATTTTTTATATTTTTTTATTCGATATATTTTTAAAATCGATTATTATCTGGATTATTTAACAATTATTATAAATAATTACTGGAACATTTAACAAAGATAAAGCTAGTAATTGCACTTTACAAGAGCCTATAATACATGAAAAAAAAAAAAAAAACGCTAATACGGCTTTGGCATTAAAAACGGCGTAGCCAGCACGTATGTGTAGGATCTATAGAGCACTGAACAATATCATTGGATATATCGTCTATAGATATATTGGAATTAAAATATAACTGTAAGGGGTCTCCTGAATTCGGTATTCGGCGTGCTGCTGGAACCTTGATGATAATGAGAATTATGATTTACATATTGCGACAAAGGTAGAAGGCTCGGAACAGATGGAGTAGGCGAATGCCAAGCCCCTGGTGATAGGCCACTGGATGATAGCGACGATGACGGTGAAGGTTTGGGTTCACTTTGATTGCGATCAGCTTCAGTGACTCGTGGTGTCCCCGAATGCATAGACTGTTTGGATCCATCCGGACTGTATATTTTGCCTAGGTCTAGTGGCGGATATGGGAATTTGGTGTTGTTTTCTGACATATAGCTTTTATTTGAGTCTACGTACATTTTGGATGATTCGAAATAGGCTTTGGTGAAGGCTGGATCTAGGTAGCCATACGTTTTGGATGCCGATTCAAAGTATTTTTGATCGGCCGAGTACATTGATAGGGCGAATGAAGTTTGAGGTAAATACGGCGAACGATATTTTTCAGCTTGCGATTCCAGCGTGTATTTCATAGCGTCTACGCTGTTTGCCACCTGGAAAGAAATTTTGTTATTTACTCTGTGTACTGTGTAGTAATTAAAAAGCGTATGTGAAAGTTAACGAGGACAAATGGCAAAAAAATTGTTTTTGAAATTTGCGTCGTTATGTGACTGCGTGGAAAACTTTCATTTTAACGAGTGGTGTAGCAGTTGGCGTTGTAAACGATATTTATCATTGCATTATTACGCAAAGTTCAGTTTTTCACAAGTTCAGCCCAATTATTAATCTTTTAGACATGATAAGTTTTTCGTAAATTATTGTTTTCCAAAGATATTTGAATAATTCATGTTTCTTCATGCTTCAGCTTAATGATGAAGTAATGCTTTTGCTGTTTTATGGATGCTTTAGCCTTCAATTAAGAACATTGAAAGCAACATTTCTTTTCACATGTGTTCAACCATATGGAACCTCTACATGTGAAAACATTTTGTCATTTGAAATTGAATATTGAAAGTTCATCAGTGAAATACATGTGACAAATAGTCGATGACTCTGGTTGGTTGAATTCAAGAATTCCCAAACTTTTCAAATTCAAGCTTTTATTTTTTCCTCAAAGTGAAGCGAAAATTTCCAATACCTTAAATTTAAATCAACTCCCATTATCATTTAAGAAAAAATCGTACTAGAAAAATGATTATCAACGACTCTCGCGGACAGAAATCATTTCAAAGTTGATCTACACATTTAACAAATTTGAACTAAACATAATAAAAGTGAAATTATAGACTCTTTGCAACATCGTCTAGAGAGGGTTGCAATAGCATTTTCAGTTTGAAATTTGAAATTTATACGCTAAAGTTCCGAGTCACACTCGGTACAACCTACACAGCATAGGCTGCAACGTATGTTGACAAGATTTTGCGAGCGAAAAAAAATTTTGAAATTGTTTTTAGTTTTGAACAGAGATGTTGAAATAATTTTTTTTTTACATTTCGTCAGAAAAAAAAATCGTTCCTTTTCTTAAAATTTTTGTTTATTTATGTTTTAGATCCTTACCTATTTTCCTTTCCTTTTTTTCTATTTTTTTTTTTTTTGTTTATGTGCTATGTACTGCTGCTGAGGTAAGAGACACGAATGGATGGATGTTCAATTTAAAAAAAAAGTTCGGTAAATTTTAGACAGTTGAATAGGTTTGTAATTATAGTTTGATTCATGCCAAGAAAAGAGCTTATGGAAGATGGAAGATTACATTTTGTGCATACATTTTTATATGTTGGACAGTCCATAACAAGATGAAGAATAGTTAATGGTACCGAGCAAGTTACATAAAGAGGTAGCAGGATTTTTGTGAAGAGATGAAATTTTTATTTTTATTTTTCCTGCAAATTATACTTACATTTTTTACATTGAAGCCCACTTTTTGGTATATATCATAGCTTGTGAAAGTCAGCGCCTTACAGAGAAAATCCAATCCCAAGACAGAAGGAAAAATGATAAGAACAAAAAAAAAAGGTCGTGGAGGTGCAAACCCTGAAAAAAAACTCGAGCTTGGGGGAACCCCCTTCCCCCTACCCCCTGATTCAGCCTGAAAAAAGTAGATAAGCTGGATACATATCATTGGTTTTCAGTCTCAAAAAAATGTGCGATGTAAAGAAAATTTTTCAAATTGAAAAAAATAAATCGTTAAAAAAATTATTTTACATTGCTCAATGTTCCCCAAAACCTTCCAACGCCAATGTGTATGATTATCATATATGTTAAGAAAGGAAATAATTTTTCTATGTGAAAAGCAGAAAATAATGAGGTCACTTTTAAAGATCTCAGTTGTTATATTATGTAAATATGCAAGACCTTAAAAGCCGGCGAATTGTTTTGAAATAGCTTTCAAAAACTTCGAAATTTTTTTTTTTTAATTTTTGCATGTTTTATGAGTGATATATTTTGATTTTTTTTTTGGATTTTTATTGATTTAGATCTTCTCGGTCAGAAAAGAAATGTTGAAAATTTTCTTCAGTGAATGAAGTATGTAAGAAGAATGTTTTAATGTTTTTATGGTACAAACAAATTTCTTTAGACTTTATAAGGTATACCGGGTGACTACTTGATTCGAGCACCCAAGCGAAAAAATTAGCTAAAAGGTGAATAAATTCAAAACACATATGTATTTTTGACAAAGAAAGTACAAATTAAAATTTTTATTTCATTGATAAACACTTTAAGCATTAAATAAATATTATTTATGCCATTTATTGTTCTTAATATCATTCAAATATGTAATTTATTTCTATGAGGGAAAGATTTTTGCGCTTGGGGTGCTCGAATCAAGTAGTCACCCGGTGTACTATATACCACGCCACCCATTGGAACCCAGATTGGAAAATAAGTGAATAAAATATACCAACACGTAACACCTAACACCTACTTTCATTGAATCTATATGTTGGAAATTTTCAAGGGAAAAATTAATTAGGTAAAAAAATAAAATAAATTCAAAAACTAGTCAGCGATGCAAAATCAATAAAACTTGAATATGAATTGATTTCTTATCATCTTGTCGATAATCAACGAATCAAAGTTTGTTTTTCAACATGAAAAAATAAATGAAAGTTATTATCTCAGTTCATGAGTCATAATAAATTTCATATTACAAAAAAGAATTTGATGCAAAGAATTATTATGTTAAATTTAATTTTTGTGATTTGTTTTTTTTATTTTAATGGTTTTATTATTATTAAATTAAATTTTTTTATATTTAATTTTATTAAATTTAATTTAGTTTTTTTTTTTGATACATATAATTTTTTTAATGTGATTTTCATTATTTATTTTTTTTCTTCGCCTGTTCGAATTTCAATGGATCGCAGGGTTATTTTACTCCGATCTGCCAATTTACAAAAAAAAAAGTTAAATACTTTCAAAAAGTGTTGTGAAATTTTCAATTTTAAGTTGCATTTTCTGTTTTATGAAGTGATTAGAGGTTAAGTTCATCATTTGATGGAAAAAGTTTGATCGTTAGGTGGCAAATTAAGATTTATATTTGAGGGTTGCAAATTTACAAATCGCAGATAATACTCGTACTTGCATACATTCCTCTTATATTTTCACTTCATTTTGTAATTTTCAATTTAATTTATTTTTTGTTTATTTTTTTATATATATATTTTTATGTCTATTCCTTCAACTATACAACTCTACCTCAAATCATTTCACTCTGATATTTGAATCAATAAATAATTTCATATTTTTTTATTTTTAATTTTTTAACTTGAGTGGGTAGTTTGAACCCCAACTCTCTCACTCAGTATTTTCGTTACTGTAAACCACTAATTCTTATGACGTGTTTGCAGACATGAAACTTGCATGTTAACAAAAAAATTATGTCGCACATTTTGATTGACGTAGAAAATTATCAAAAAACAATCAAGCTTAATTCGATGTAGGTGAATGAAGTTGCGATTTCGACTTTTAGTTTCACGCTCCACAGCCTTTTTATTTAACCATAAGAATTAGCACTCCATATCCATAGATTTGATGAAGCTGAGAAGTGAACTCGTTCGTTCGCAACTTCAATTATCTTATGAGCATTTATGGTTCGGAAATACATTACTTTGCGTCATAAATCATTGATCATTTCAAAACATTAAAATGTTCCGAAGCATAAACCACGTTGAACACTTTGTGAAAAAATTTCAATTTCCATCATTACTTCATGATTGTTGAAAATGATGAGTGAACGTAAAGAGTGAAGGAGAAAGACATAAATTCTTCGAGTAACATTCACCCTACGTCTTTGAACTCGGTAATTAATTTGTAGGAATGTAAATCATCTCTTAAAATGACAAATTTATCGAATCGTCATAAATTATGTGAATTAATACCGAAGAGCAACATGAACGAATGATACCAATATCGTGTTTAATTTATGAATGAAAGAATACGAATCAACTACATCATGCACTATGCTCTACTCATATTCAAAAAAGCTATAACATACCGTCAAAATATTCGGACAAATGCAAATGACACCTATAAGAAATAATACACAGAATGGGGTGGAGGTGGGAATCGAATCGAATACATAAACATGTAAAACTTACTCGCGAAACTGCGAGAAAAATGTAGGCATCAAAGAAGAAGAAAAAATGTATAGATAGGAAGCACAGGAAGAAGAGCAACAGCGAAAATAGCCGAAAAAAACGAAACAGAGTAACAGATCGCGGGGACTTCGGATTCGGAATACATTTCCATAAATAAATATTAAATAAATAAAAAGAACAATTTAGCCGGGAAAAGTTGAAAGGAGAGACGCGACGAATAGCGAAGCGGGAAGAGAGGCGGAGGCGGGCGAGAGTTATACGAGAAGTAGGAGGTTTAATAAAACATAATGGAAGACACTTTGTCACGGCACACTGATCAGCAACTATAGCTCGGTATATAGAATTATAGGAATTATATGCTGTATATTCGGCGGAGTTGCTTTTTAATGCCTTGCAAGGCATCAACGATAATATTTTAGGATTGCTCGTATGTATATGGTATAACATATAAGATATATACCCTATGCGCGTATACGTATGGTATACCACTGTCTTATGCTAGAATTCGCCGGTTTTCTTTAAAGTTGTCTCCAAGACACGCCTTACTTTTATACGTACACGCCATAGCCCAAGTATTTTTCAACCGGATATCTTATATCATATCAATAATATACCGCCGGGCGATAGTGCTCCCAACAATAGGAAATATATCGTTTTTAGTAATGCCACAGCTTTTTGAATCTATACGAATCTAGTATCGCTTCGATTTGATACGCGCGCCATGGTAGGCTTCCATAAGAGCGCGGGATAGTTAATTAGGAAATTACCTGGTTATGTTGAGCGGCGTGCGCTGTAATCGCGTTATGCTGAGCAGCTACAGCAGCCGCTGCTGCCATGCTAGCTGCCCCTAGGGAACCATAAGCTGCTACTGTGGCTGCAGGTGAATAGTAACGTCCCATTTGAGCGGCGGCCGGTGAAATTCCAGCTGCTGAAATACGTAATTGAGGTATTAATAAAATGGATACATTATTATCATCAGAATGGTCACTAGTATGTACCTATAGACGCCAATGGTCTATTCTATCATCAATATTGGGAGTTGAGAGTAGGGCTATTATGATTATTTAAGATGCAATAATTTTCCCATTGATATGATTGGAGGATGAACGTTGAATAAAATTCAAAAAAATTTCCACGTATCTAATCCTCGACAGTAGTAGGTATCTCTGCCTATTTACCAACGTAACTCGACGACAAATTAAACGAAAACATCTCCAATCGAATAATTACTACGCCTATTGGTTAACGAGTAAAAATCACGCGTTATTTTATTCTTCCACAATGGACGATATTATTCAAATACACGCGCATTATTCTCGCATCCAATCGAATACACGGTTGTATTCACACATCGACGCTATAATAAAGCATTAAAAATAAACGTTTCATTAAACGTAATACGATCAATCAAACGAGAACATCAATAGCGCGCGCGTTACATCGCATTAGATACATTGTCGAAGCGAATATTTCATATTGACACGAATATTGTCGATCAAATGGTTCGGAAATATTTATTACGCGAGGTGATTTACCGCGCCACGTTTGTATATTCGTCGTTTACCGATACAATGAGAGACGACGGTGTGGTAAAATTCGCTCGTTACAAAGAACACGTTGACCCCTTTGATCTCGTCACTGGACGTTATATTTGGACGCTGGAACTCGCGCTCTTTATTCCCCTTTTGAATGGGATCGAGTACGATTATAGTCATGTATAACTATACTCACTTGTTGATTCGTTTGTTAGCATTGTCCAAGTATGTGATGGAATTTTGGCACCGAATGTGATATTTAGTCGACTAATTTCTATGATCAAATTCTCTTGTTTTTTTAATTTTTAAATTTTAATATTTCATAATTTGTATTGTAATAGAAATTAGTTGATTCATTAATGAGGAAAATTCGCACATAACGGTATTGTTATTAAATTTTAAAATTTGGATATGTACCATATGAAAGCTCTCAACTTTCAATAATTTTGGGGAACTTATCTGGTTGTGGATTTGTATTTAATGAATCTCGAGTTCTTTTTCTGACATCTTGATTTCTTTACCACTCTGTACTCAATTGGAAACCGAATGAAGTGTTATTAGGAAATTGAATAGAACTTGCCCTAATCATTGTATTTAGAAGCACTATAACACCCTCTACATTTCAATAGGGTTGATAGTTGAAATCAGAAGACCTAAGATGGGCGAAAGAGGTTAAGAATATTCATCCCTCAACTGAGCAAATGTTGAAAAGTAAGAATGATTTTAAATGATCAATACTTTTCCAGCTTATAATAATAAAATTTCCCAGCTAACAATGAATTATATTCAAATTTTACAAAAAATTTAATAAGGTAATTGCAGCTAATTACATCATGAAAATGTTTAAGGGCATCTACAAAGACGCGGAATGGAGATAAGAAAAAAAAACGTAAGCAGCTATGCCGCATTACAAACCCTTGATGACTACAGGTCACATCCAGTACCAAGTCTGAAAACCCCCACCCTGTCCCTTCCAAAATCACTTGAGATTTTAAATAAAAATATAGAAAAAATTTTTATTTATTTAATTTTTTTTTTTTTTTTAATTAACGTGCCATTTACAGCAACTTGGCTAGAGGCACGAGATCGGTTGGGTTTAGAGTAGTGGGAAGAGGCCGGTTTCTTCAATAAATTGATTAATTCATTATTATCTTTAATTTTATTTATTTTAATTTTAATAAATTCAATATTAATATTAAAATTAAACATTTTAATTTTTTTTTTATTAATTTAATTTTAATAAAATTAAATATTTATTCAGAACAATTGTCGAATTTCTTACCATGTAATAATGATTTGAACATCAATTTCTCAAATTATCTTCAAATTGTTAAGATTCGCTATGTTGCATCCATATTGACCTAAATATAAAAGGTCATATTCTAGTCATCAACTAACCCTATACGCGAAGTTTAACCTTTCTAAGTCGATTTGGTGACGATATATTGAGAAGATTCATGAAATTTTCTGCAGCAATTTCCCCTCCAAAAGCCGTTCTTTGCCCCAACTCCCCTCCAAATTCACTTGGGAAAGTAAAATCAGAATAAGTTCGTCACTTGGGCTCAATTTATAATATGACTCCGCTATGAGAGAATTTTCGACATCTCATGTACGCCCACCATATTTTGAGGTCAATAACCCCTCCTTCTCCCCTCCAACATCACATATGAAAATAAATTGCGGATAAATAATACATTTTATCTTCACTCATCATATGAGTTCGTATGAATTACATTTTTCTAAAGCTCTACTCAAATTTTGATAATCCGCCATTTTGGATCCATTTTGATCTAAATTCGATAATTCATATTTTGGTCACAACTAAACTCACACCCAAAGTTTGACCTTTCTAGGTTGATTTGGTGAGGAGATATGGAAGATTCAAGAAATTTCATGACTCAAAACTTCCTCAACAAGCCGTTTTTTGCTCTAACTCCCTTCAAAATGCACTTAGGATGCTGGAATTTGGATATATTGGTGTCCGTAACTCACTCTTTAATGTGAGATAAAAAACAAAAAAATTGAGCTATTTCCTCCTTCTCCAGCCCCCCGCAAAATTTGAGTGATCCGCCATTTTGAATTTTATCGAAAAAATGAAAAAGCACCTTTGTCGCATTAGTAAGAAGAGTCTCTCACTAAGTTTTGAGCGAATTTCATAAGTACCCTCGGGCGCTACGCGTGGCGTAAAAATATATGATTATACCCATACATACCAAAAACTTGGATACTTGCCAGATGATTAAAAATGGTCTGAAACGCAAAGGTTTGAAGACCACACCCTCTCCCGACTCTGCCTACCCAAATCAGGTAGGCTGTAATAGCTATCGTTTTTAAGTAAAAAATTCGGCTAATAAAAGAAATAAGTTTTATTTTCGAACATAATTTTATTTCACAAAATATCATTTACTTCTGTTTTATGGAAATTTAAAATCAAGTTGAGGTTACGTGACGAGTTTTTAAGCATAGTTCTCGTAGGATCTGAAAATATTTTTGTAATATAACGCGACGCTATCTTAATTTGTGGTTACCATTCTCAAAATTCTTTGTCGAAGGATTGCCATATAAAATTTTTAGACATTTTTCTTTGATTTTTCCTGCAATTTTTTTGATTTTTAAATTCTTCAGTAGATTTTAATTGTTCTTGATTGAAAAAAAAAAAAAAAAAACGTGTTGTTCATGTTTACATTTTTTGTTGTATGTTAGTAAAGAGCAAGTATTGTCTTTTCATATTATATTATTGATTTAATGTGTAAATTTTTTGCCTTAGCTTTAAATTACTAATTTTTTCATTTTTTTTTTTTTTTTGAAACATTATTTAATCTTTTAAAAATTGTTTTCATTTTATTCATGAACCGGTTATGTTTTTTGATCAATGAGAGCAAGATCTCGCATTCTATTGGTGAAGATGAAACTTTTTTACTCATTTTAAGTATTAAAACGAAATTTAAAACACCCGAATCATTTAAGAAAGTTATGCAAAATGAACAACCACTAAAGTGAGCATCCAAATATCATTCTCCTTCACTTTTTTTGATTGGATGAAATTTGTATAGGAAAGAAATGGCAACATTGCATTATACTTTCACCTGTGCAGGTGTTACTTACATAAGGAATTTTAGTTAATGACGATTCTAGAATCGACTATGAACTGAAAACCATCCAACCCTTAGCTTAGTTACTAACTTGAGTGTTGGTGTTAATGATACCGAATTCTTACTTAAGTGATGACTATAAATTCGGGCCTCAATCCTTTAGTACTCGTTAAAGTGAGAAAAATATCACTATATTCGATGTATAGTGTACAGTACACGTGTAAATAGATCGGAATGAAAAAATTCATCTTCGCTGGTTCACACGAATGACTTACAATCTCAATTCCTCCCCCCCCCCTTTCATCTTCACTACGCTAAATCTAAGCCTAAACGCCTCAAGGCTTTAAATTACAATAGTTGTAAAGAAAAAAAAATCTCATTCATTTAAACTACAGTAAAATTTCAAACGGCTCGTAATAAATTAATGTATTCGGCGAAAATATTCACTTGATTATTTCACGGTTGCATCGAATAATGTGCTAAAATACAATAGTCGATAGGCGTGTGTATGAACATACCTATAGTGTACACAATGCTTCTATACCTATGACACATATTGCGTACGGTATTGTTGAGCCGCCGCGTTCTTTTATCTCTCTTCAGTTTGTTTATTTGTTTGTTAGGTTGTTCAGTCGTTAATTAATCTTTTGTTTAAGTTAAAAGTGACATTTGTAACAGCCGTTTACCGAATAATGTCGCAATTAACGAGTATAATGTTGGCGTATTGTTTTTTCGAATAAATACCATTGGTATTTCGTCGTGTTTTTCTTATCCTCGAACATAAACATAGCCTTCATTAACTGTAAACAAAAATACGCATTATCGCCTCTATTATCATGTATATTGGACGCGTTCGGCTTCGGTCCTCTTGCGTATTCACGCTCTCCCAAATCGTATAATGAGTAGAATTAATGTCGAGATTCGAGGCGTACCGTGTCCTCGGGCTACCCTTTTTTTCTTGCTATGTTCGGAGTTTTCTCAACTTGCAATTCTTAATACTAATTGTATCTGAAAAGTTTTCTCGCCCAATGGTAGACGATAAATTACGACTTATGCGCGAATCGCGTGTTATAGCTGTTTCCTTTATTTCTTTCTTGTATTCAAAGTACTACTTGGTAGGTGTTTCCTGCGTTGGCGAAATTCATCGCTGTGCTTATCTTTTAGCATGTTTTGCTACGGTTAAGTTGCTTATGTGCTAATATGGATTTCACGACAATGGACACGTGTATATTTAACGTAATGTTTGCGAGTAATAGTATAAAATGAACAATTTTCGTGGTCTTCGAATGAAGCATCTTGAAATGAAACTTATTTTCACAAAGACAAATCACCGTCGTTTATAAGCCGCGAGTTTGATTGGCCTCCACACAATCGCCCATTTATCGAACCGCTTCGCCATTTATAATAATTATCGAGGAAAATAGAAGCGATATTAATGGATGTTGTCATTGTTAATCAGTATACATATAACTGGTGGCTTACTGAGATAACAAAGTGGCTAGCCGACTTGAAATCTGTACCTATGTACGCAGCGTGTCCGACCTATTAGAATCGTTTGTTATTATATTGATAAATAGCTTTTCAAGACCACACAAATCTCAAAGAATACGTAACGTAATCAACAACAAATAGACAAATAGTAAACGACTCTTACGGCGAACGTGTTAGGCTTCAACTGCGACCAACGGATTGTATGGGTTAAACAATCACAGACGCGCGATACCGCTTCGAAGTTAATGTTTCTCGAGATCTCCGGCGTTTGTATTTCTATAGAAGCGACGTAATGGTAAGGCATATGGTTTGTAAATGATAAAATGGTACTATGATGATCCGACCTACCGGTAAGTTCATCGTTTTCGCCTGAAATGCTGTATGGTTATGAAGATAGATGAAGAAGTCAGATGGATGAACGAGAATAAGGTGAAGAGGGAATCAGGAGAGACTGACGATTTGTAATTTTTTAGCAGTTATTTTAACCAAGAAAATCCAGCATTCAGTGACTAATTTATAGATTTGCTGCGACTAGGCTGAATTCATTTTGTCAACTTGGCATGCAGTTAAACGTATTTTTACATAGCTGGATCAAGTCCTCCTCCTCCTTCGCCCAACCCTCATGAAATACCTACTATTGGAATCTTCGATTCAATACCTTCTTAATAAATTGAAAATTATAATGTTTGTGTTTTCTTGGAGTTAGGCAGTTACTAGACCAAAGAATGAAAAATCAAAAATTCGTTGATACAATATCTACGAGACGAATGAAATTTTTTTAGATTTCACTCAAAAATCTGTGTAATTTTTAAAGATTTTTTCATAATAGAAAATGAAAAAAAAATATTAAATCATAGGCCTTGTAAAAAATTAACCGAAATCACTTCAAATTTTTTTACGATTAAAAAAAAAAAAAAATTCAAATTTGTTCGTTGATAATATTTTAGCGAGGAAGCATTTACCAAGTGCAACAAATATCTCCGTTGATAAATTTTTTGTAATTTATTACAGAAAAGTCACACGTATAAAGTCACATTACTTGTACACCAGGGAAAAACCAAACCATAATATATAAACAAACTTAAATAATGTAGTCATGAGCCTCACATGGGGTATGATTGATGGTTTGGCTATTTACTATAGCATGAGGTTTCTTCGACACTTTGAAACTAAAACAAAAACATGTACTATTGTGTTTCGAATAGTCAATAGAGGATCTCGTCTCAATGAGGCCCACAGTTGAACCCGGGAAAACCCAGCGATAAGGAGTCAATGCAGACCATTCATCATAAACCCGATCCCCTATCAGTGGACTTATCTCCGCCACAATATAACACGTGTGAAGTATAAAATAGACAATTATTACATTTTGAAAAAAAAAATAGAGTAGATATCTGAGTGTCTTTGTATCACTTGAAAAATGAGAAAACATAAAAAAGAGCTAATAATGATAGAAAGAAAGAAAACTCCAAGGTAAAATGTCTAAAACATGTAATTTTTATTTTCTGCATATTCTTTATGAGCAATTTTGGTACTAAATGAATTCTGAATTATTATTTCTTATTCAAACTATTTAAATAAATTATATAAAATTTTGTCATTTTAGGTATGTAATTCAATTTTTAAGAATTACATTTCATTCCTGTAAGCATATCAAAAATTGGTGATATGTACATATTTGAGGAAAATTATTTGAACAGTGTAGCACTGCGATTCTCACAGCGTTTCACTCCTTGAACCAATATTTTATATCTTAAATTAGGGTAAAAAAATTGAAATATTCAAACATTACGAGCAAAATTTTTACTTTAAAACATCATGCTTTGTACTTAAAAAACCAAAATGTAAGATTAGCTTTTAATTTACTCTTATTTTTAGGAACTTAATACGTAATTTCCATCCTTTACTGAAAAATTACGATATTTTATATATTTTTAAAAATTATTGATAGGTAGGTAATTTATTTTCAAGGTATATAATATAAGTTGGTAAAGTTTTTTTATGTCTTGAAAGACATAAAAATCTGCTTAAAATATGTATAGTTGAAGAAGCTAAAAAATATCAAAATACGATCTCGATAATGTCAAAACATGTCTCTCACAAAGTCTTACAGTATGAGTATCAAAATGCAGGATATTTCATGCTGATTTACATAACATCATTCATTCACAAACAAGACAAAGAGTTCAAAGGCTTAAGTACATAGTTACACATTTTAAAATAGTGAAGTTATTAAAGGTGGAATTTCAAAATATTTGAGATTTCATTTTTAACAAAATAGTACAAACAAACCTATCGTATTTACTTTACCTTTTTCATAGATTTTTTATGTACAACCCGAAAAAGAAAAAAAGAAATTTTTTTTTTTTTTTTTAATAAATTATAATTTTCCTGTACAAACAGTTGTGAATTTTCAAAATTTAATCTTTTTGAATTTTTCATACGAACTCAAAGTTTCAAAATATTAATCTCACAATCAGAATGGGGATTCATACATGAAGAAATGTTATGATATCGGGATGAATTTTTTTATTCATATTTCATGGTTTTCTAAAAGTGGACACTTATGAACATAGATGTCTAATGAGCTGATAGAAACGTGAAAAAAAGGTCAGTTCTTCAAATGAACGGAAACGTCTGCCAAAACTAGCTTCAATGAATTCAAATTTTATTGAGAAAAATTTTAGTTTTTTCTTTTTACCTTGGTTCGGTGATGTTAGATATACATACCTATATTGGCCAAGACGATGTAATTGTAGCAGTGTACTCGTACATTTCCCTTAGTGATTAACCAATTTCTCGAAATTTGAAAAATGTTCAACTTTATAAAGATAGAAAATATTTTGAAAAAATTTTTCGTTTTTCAAGAAATTAACAGATTGATACCATCGTAAAAATGAATAGGCGGTAAATGTAATGAATTCCTTATGTAAGTTTCATAACAGGTAACTAGCAGGTGCTAAAAAAATAAAATTTTCATCAAATGGGATTTAATATTCACGACAAGTAAATGAAAATCTTGAAAGAATTATAATATTTGCGATAATTTTTTTTCAATCACAAAATTAGAAATTAATTTAATATTTTTTAATGAATATTTGTATTTATTTATTTCTTTACAATTTCAAGTCATGAAAGTCTGATGAAATACATGATGACTTTAAAAAAAAATTTTGCTGATCTGTTTTGAATAATATAAGTAATCTTTCCATATTTTTTCCAGCCCATTATTGATTATTCATTATAATTGTTGCTGTGGAACAATTTTGTGAGGAGGTTCGCGAAACACAATAAGTAATAGGTCGATAAAATTTTTGGAGAATTTTTTTAATAACTTTAATTACCTACGCATAGTGATGTCTTTGATTGCTGATAGGAAGAATTCATATTAAAATTTAATTTAATTTTTTAATATATTTATATATATATTTTTTAACATAATGGTTATCGTATATGAGTTTGAATGCTTTCACTTGATTCAATAAAAGTTGACATTTTGGTTATAACCGTTTGTGTGGAAAGGGAGGAGGTCAAATAATAATTTCCCACTTTTTTGTATGTTCTACGTATTATCGAGTTTTTGACCTCAGCTATTTAATCTTTTTACAATTTTTCTTTCTAAATTGCAATCGAGTAAAATCACAACAGCTTTTCTTTCGCGAGCTCTGCTCATAATATCTAATTGTTAAACAGATAAAATACAAAAGAACGCGGCTTATTTCGCATCGTAACGTATATGTAACATGGTGAAGTGAAAGAGCTTTTAGAAAGGTTCGCTAATACGATTATAATTGCCACGTAATAGAATACATTATAGAGCGAGTAAGCGTTCACCTACCAAAGCGTATTATGAACGAGAAATTATCCCTTTTCACATAAACACAGAAAACCCTATCGTGTAACACTTGTGTATTCGAAAAACCTCTTGTGTCTGTTTTCCCGCGTTACATGCTCTGTAGTATCGTCTGTTACGAGCTTAACTCATTATTACATCGAATCTGGTTTTTGTGATGGCGGTATTACGTGTATATAATACAATTAGGTATATACAGTGGTTAAAGATTGGAGAATTTTTCTAATTTTGACGCTTCAACAATGGTCATTCGAATTTTATCGTTTTACACTTTTTTTTTTTTTGAATATGAAAGAAGCAGCGAATGTTTTATGAATGACCTTTGTGAAGACGCGTACAGAAAAGGGTAGGCCTACCGAACGTAATGCTACACCTGGTAAATTACCTCCCGGGGTTCTCGACGGGGTGTTTTTTTTACTTGTTCGCTCCTTTACTTGGATGGAAGATTCGGTACACCAGTGATTCTCAATTGTTTCCATTGAATCGAGCTTTGTAGTATAAAGCGTTTCCTGTAGTGTAACCGAAGTAGCGAAAGTGTTATCTTAATTAAAATCTAAATACGTTCGATAATTAAAATTAATCGACGATAGTTTAACCATCGCCTTAGGTGTTCGCCGTTTTGTTCGTTGATCGAGGCATTCCTCGAAGTAGCGTGGAGAGATTTGACTTTCGAGTTACCAGTTGAACGTTACCGTTAGGTAGAAAAATTTTTTCGGTAGTCATCAAAAGAATTTCCGGCTTAAGGTTCCCTCCTCCTCGAGAAGGTATTGGTGTAAAAAATTCATGGTTTGACATCATCATAAAGGGTTTGCTCGTAGACTGACAGCGTTCCTTTTGAAATGCTAAGTGAAAAAATAATCGCTGTGACTGTTTAGTACACATGTCTGATTGTTGCTGTCATCCGACCTATATAATTTTCACATGTGTAGTTTTTGTACTTTTTTCCTACCTATTCTCTTTTCAATGAATTCCAAACAAACGTGAGCTTGTAAACAATGCGCAATTTACTCGCGCTTAATGGGCGAACGTTTTTTTAGTTTTGATGCGTAAAATCGATTTTAAAGAGAATTTTTTTCCATGATGAAGAGTACTTGAAAGCAATGTTTAAGCGTCTGAAATGGTTAATTTGTATGAGTCATTTGGTGGCAATATATACGTATTTTTTAATTTATTATTTTCGGTATTTAAATATTTTTTATTATAATTTCCTCCGGCTGCCTAGCTTTGTTTTTATTTTATTTTGATATTTTTTCAGAATTTTTGTTTTTTCTATTTTTCATTGTAGGATATGTTAAATTTGAAAATTATAAAATTCCCAATTTTGAGTTTCTAGTAGGTAATGATATTAAATTCATTGATAGACATTTCATTATTATATTTTTTATTGTTTTATTGTTTCATTGTTTTATTATTTTATTAAAGAGTAATATTTTAGTCGTATATATTTATTATCTTAATTGAATTAGAATAATTTCTTAATAATCAATTTCTTGGTATAATCATAACCTTCTTAAGAGCATCTCAATCATAGCAACGTAATTTTCAGGGACTTCATCATATCCTCGGGCAGATAATAAGCTGATAAAACCTCTTCATGCAATGCACTGATAGTTTAATTTATTTGAATAAATTTGAACCATTTTTTTTATTTTTGAGAGATAATTATTTTTTAAGTATGATAAAAATACTTCTGACTTAAGTTGCAGTATAGTTACATGGCACCAATTAAAAAAAAAAAAAACAAATTAAATTCTCGTGAAATAATTTCTTATATTATGAATAAAATCACGATTAAAAGAAAATTATGCAAATAATCGAATATGAGAGAATATTATTTAAATATAAAATCTATGAAGAAAATGATAATGAATTAAATTATTTTACCAATGTTTTACTTTGTATTTTTGTGTTCGAATTTTAATATTCTAATAATTTTTCAATGTTGTTTTTAATTTTATTTTTTTATATATATTTTTTTTTTTTAGAGAGAGAATGAAGAATACCATGTTGCTACGCAGATGATGGAATCAACGAAAATCATCAAATAAAGCTTGGAGCACCAATAAGTGAGCTCAGAAATTTTCCTTAGTATCCTTTTGGCATCCTTAGGCGAAG
The DNA here is from genome assembly GCA_009761765.1 of Phenacoccus solenopsis. Lineage (NCBI taxonomy): Eukaryota > Metazoa > Arthropoda > Insecta > Hemiptera > Pseudococcidae > Phenacoccus > Phenacoccus solenopsis. The sequence goes on from CM019753.1 coordinate 36,066,891, forward strand.
AGTTGAATCGATATTCGATATATCGTGATGAGATCCATTTTAGCAATTAACCCCTCGCTTGTATATTATAACGAGCTCCTCATTTATCGTATTCTGTTCAAAAATCAAAACCTCTTTCTCGATCACATTTCCGGAAAGGAAGACGATGAAACTGGTATTATTTTATAACGATGAGGCGGTTCCTTAAACACGTGTTTTAACCATCTCGCTTACAATATAACCAGTCCGATCCGAAAATAGTACACAGGTGTTACGAAGAACGTTTATCTTGACCGAGAGCGAGAACGCTACCTTTTTGTAGTTTGTTTCATTAGCAGGTACACGTTTATATTTATTGCATCGAAGTTAAACTTTTTAATTTGCCTACTTTATTGTACACTCTTTGTCGGACAAGCGTGTAATTTTTATTGTTTTATAGGCTCGTGCAACCATGGTGTATGTGCGCAGGTACCGGTTCGTTGATGTTTATGAGAGGAAGAGGTTTTATGAAAGATGGAGTGGAAGTAATTGGGCGATATTTGATGAAGGTGATGGGATTTTATGGGATGATGGTGGAGCGTTTCATTGAGGTAGAATAGTTGAAATTGATAATATGTAGAGTACTGACTTCGGGTTATGAACTCTTTTTGGTATAAAATATCAAAATATACTGTCCTCTTCCTCCAAGTCCTCTTTTAGAAAAGTGTCAGTTTATTGCTAAAAATTTCAGCTTAAAAGTATGGAACTTGCAAAAATTTGCTAATGGTTGATAAAAAAGAATTCTGATTTGGAGTTCAAACCGATAACTTATTATGAAGCTTTTTGGTTTTCAATATAAATTAAAATCTGAAGAATCTTTTATTTATTTATTTTTTTAATATTTTTTATTTTTGTAATTACTAATTTTCTTCAATTTTTCTTTTTCATAGTCTTAAATAACTCTGATCGTAAAAATGTAATTAACTTAACAAGGAAATGTCCAGAGGTTTGTATCATGGATTTCGAAAATACAAATTTTAGTCTAAAGTATATCATTACAGTACATCATGATCATAATTTCAGCTATATGAAGCATTGTTCCTTTAGATGAGTTTGTCAACTTTTTAATTTTGAAATTAGCAGCATTGAACTTTTTTATTGAAAAATGAGAATTCACTATGGCATAATTTTTTTATTTTTATTATAGACTAATTTTCTCAATTTGATGAATTATCTTCATGTCTGTCAACCTGAAATGGAAACATGGGAGATATATGCAGCTTATCATATTTCTCAAATACCACTTGAGAGATGTGATACTTCCGAGTAATTGATCTTTATCGATATTACTGGGATGATTATTTGAAATAGTGAGATCGTTCACGAAAAGACCTCTCTTCATATAAAAATGTTTTTGAGTTATAACTATAGCTGAGAATAATAGTTCAGAAAATATTTTTTTATAGTACCCTAGATACCTATCCCACATAATTTTACGTTCTATAAAATTTCGAGTCAATTGAACCCAATGTGTTGGAGAATATTTGGGAATATTTAAGCTGAATTCGGCAATTTTTACTGTTTTCAGAGAATCTTTTGAATGAAGTATATGCTAAATTGATGATTTTTCATAAAAATAAAAAACGATTTAGACCTCTCAAAATTCTGAAAAATTAGGGAATTAAAATTTCTGTAGTTTTTAGGGAATCAAATACAACTTTACAGGAGAAATAATAATAACTAGACTCCGAATTGGACGCACAATATTTACCCATAACCAGTTCTTTCAAAGAGCCCTTAAACCCTTATGTGAATTTTGCAACACCGAACAAGTCTCAGTTTTACACTTCCTTTTTGAATGCCCCAATATCAAACAAGCCAGCGACAATCTGAAGATCTATGCAACCAACATCCGGGACAACCCAGTCGATTTAAAGAAAATCATATCCCCTATTTACAAAATAAAATATAAAAAAAAAACAAATATAAAAGAACCTCTCTAACTGGGCGTAGCAATTATACACGCCCAGTATAATTAATAAAATGAAAAAAATCTACATATAATTTTATGGAGATAAAAAATTTCAAATTTTCCGAAAATAATTTTATCTTTTTATTCGTAGAAATTTCATCTTACTTTCATTTTAGAGGGTTTTAAATTAAATTTAGAGAATAAAATTCTCTTTATATCCTTTAGAGCTGGTCATTTAACGATTAGTGGAAATCGACCCATCCCTTTTCGAAAAACTAAAATTCATCCTACTCCAGCGTGGATGGTAAGTGAGGCAGCAGGAGGAGGTCATGAACGAAGAGGCTCTTGACAGTATATTTCTGAACACTCCAAAGGTACATTTCCCTACAACTCGTTTGAAATTTTGATTATAAGGTACTGTAGTAATATATAAATCCGAGAGTGTGGCCTCAGAATATTTCCTTGCAATGTCCTTCTCCTTCCCTCGGTTGCAATTTTTATTATGACTACGAGCTACTCTAGTGGTATTTTATCTACTAAAATTATCGACCGTATATACATGGACGGCTAATACAAATGTGCGCAAAGCGTCGCTTTTGCGCATGCGCGAATATACGAATATATGAGACAACGAGAACTTGTTTTCCCCGACTTCCCACCCCCCGCATCTCCCACTGTTTCTTTCTCAAGTCATCACTTTTCAGAATTTTGTAAACACGAGTTCACACTTGCGCATGCGCAAAACAGATGCTTTGTAAAGGGCTCCTTATATTCGTTCTCCAAAACGCATTGATTTTTTAACGTTACATTCTTTGACTATATACCCCTGGACCGCTCGAATTGTAAAAAAAAATTCTGTCGATATCAAGTGAACACTCTCAGACCGAAATGCGTCTGCGCATGCGCGAGTTGAAGATAATGACAGGAACAGCCGATGCGAGTTGAACTTGTTATACTCAAAACTCGAAACTTGAAATAATATTGATAACTTTGAATTCGCGCATGCGCAGACGCATTCTGATCTGAGAGCGTTCACTTGCTATCGACAGAAATTTGTGCTTTTCTAAACAATGAGTTTGAACGGTCCGGGGGTATTTAGTCAAAGGTTGCATTAGCCTTCCATGCATTTAAGGTCGATGACTAAAATATTTCATATGCTGGAAATCCGAGGGTCTAAGATTGTAGAGCATAAGTTGAAGTTAGTTATTGTAACAGTACATACATTTATCTTCAGGGGAAAAAAAAAAACACAATCGCTAGTCAGAACTGAAAAATCTTTAGTTCTTCATAATTATAATTTTTTTCGGTACGTATCTTAATTCATCAGAAATGTACCACTTCTTCGATTTTTGCGAAAGATGAACGCAATTATGAATTGAATATCAGCAATCCCAAAGAAAAAATTATCCCATTAAAATGAAACCTAATAGATGCATCATAAAGATATGAAAACTTCATTCTACCTTCTAAAATAAATATGCCAACCTTCACTACGAACAATAAGCTGTTGAATACTTTATTTGAAAATCGAAGAAACAATAAAATAAAATCTACGTGAATATTCCAACGCACCTAATCCTGATAAATCGGTGAATTACGTTAGTCGTATCGTTCGAATAAACGCTTGGGAATGGTAAAAGAGAAAAATGTATTCGATAGGAATGCCGTTACATTCGCACGCCAACGGAGAGAATAAAAATGCTCCCACAACGTTTAAAAAAAAAGTATTCGAAGATCGATAAACGATTTTGGAGATGACACTAATATGGCGTAAACTATACGAATATAGTATAAGGTAACTTCCACGTTATTACGAAGATTTAATTTAGCCATCCGTTCAACATTCTTTGCAGCCTTGTTGCCTATTCAATAGCTTAGTAAGAACTTTCCTTCAGATGTTTGATTTGGCGAAAGGAAGCTGAGATGGGAGATAATATAAGGTCTATTGTGCGGGTACATATCGATGTTAATTTATACATACGGTTACGGCTACTGGAATAGATATGTGGCTCGGATCGAATGTTCGGATAGAGATGGTGTCGACATGGCGGAATTAGCACATATTGTCGAATATTAATTAACGATCATTTCCAGTTATAAGCAGTTTCTACTTCAGAGAACTACTTACTTTCATAACCTTGTATAACCTTTAAGTTGAAAAATTACCTACAACCGGTTGTTTTAATGGCGCAAGTTAACTTATCATCAGTGTTGTCAGATTCACATTACTACAATGTTGTTAGGTCGTAATACATTCCCACATAAATATGATTACAAAAATTCTACCTATGAATTTAATTTCGATATATGTATAAGATCGAATATTGATTTTATTTATGCTTCGCCTTAGTGTCTAACATGTCGATTACATTGGCATATTAGATCGCAATTTATATAATTTAAGTATCCCGCTACCGGGTACCAGAAAATTATTCGACGAGGTTATCGAGAACCCAAAGTCGTATTTTCAATTAAAACGCAAAACCGAATGTTTTAAGTGCGGCTTTCTATGTAATTAAAATTTTTCTCCAAGTTACCTGCTGATAGCGCGTCGATGGGTACTGACTGGTATGGTATGGTATACGGGTAATCGCAGTCTTTACGGAGTGTCTTTGGTTTTCTACGTGGTCTGTATTTATAATCAGGGTGCTCTTTCATATGTAATGCTCTCAGCCTTTTCGCTTCGTCGATGAAAGGACGTTTATCATTTTCAGCCAGAAGTTTCCATTCCGCTCCTTGAAATTAAAATACATGTATTACAGTGGCGTTCAGACTATACGTATAGTTTTATTCGTGCTTCGGCTATCGAGTCGAGTGGGCGGATTTTACAGAATGCGCCGGCTTTTGTATTGTCCACCGTGTTTGTATTGGCGCTAATGAATCCGGTGTGACCGTATCGAATGCTTTTGATACGTTCGATTTGCCGTGTCGTATTTGGGTGGAGTTGAGCGGGGTTAAAGGGGATGTTGTAAGATTTATGGTGATTTAATGGACTATCTGAATGGCATTGCATCGTGATATAAAAAGTTCGAATTACCAACTTGAAAAAAATCTCCGAATTAAATTACTTTAGAAATTTTCAATTTTTTTTTTTTTTAGGATTAGTGGATCATTGATTTTTTTATTATTTTAACTTTGATTGAATGAAACAGATTTTTCTGTCTAATTAATATAATTATCATTATGGGAGTATACTTGTTTTTTTTTCAATATTTTGAATTTATTAGGTAAATTATAGGTCAAATATTTATTTAAAAAAAATAATAAACCATAACTACATAGGTAGTTTCTTGTATATTTACTGAATCATAATATTCAGTTATTGAATAAAATTATCAAAGTTGTTAAATTCGTCTATAAACTTGCAAAAAAAAACATATTGGAAATTCTCATATTTTTCATAATACTAGTTTAATAAATGATTAAATAATGATAGGGCCTAGGGTAAAAATGATACTGAACCCTTCGAAATATGTTTTTACGAATTTACTTATTGAACAAGAAATGAAAAAGTGTACGTATGCTATATAATAAATAGATTAGGATTGAATTTTTTCTCTTAGAATTTGAGAATTTTTCATTTTAATTTCCTTATCGTTGATATTTCAATTTTTGCATTTTTTTTAGTTTTAGTAATTTTGTTTATTTCTTGATATATTTTTTTTTTACCTGCCTGCTTTTAATATATTTAAGCAAAAATTCCACATTACTAACCTCTTCGAGTCTTTTACAAATCTGAGGCTAAGGGAGCTTGTCTCCCTTCGCCATCAGGAATCTTATATTTTAAAATTTAATATCAGCTACTTTTAGTTAATTTTTAATTTTTTTTTCAAGGCTAAGTATAATTTAAAAATTTTCAAATTTGAACTGTTGAGGAAAACAATTCAAAATTATTGTACTATGCAGGTTCTTAACTAGCCTTTTATTTCAGATGAGGCCAACAAAATCCTAACAGTGGCTTTGACTCTTTTTTTTTTAAATTATACGTTTGCCCCTCCTAGCATCCTTTGGCTACTGACCTGGACTACTATATGAGTTGGAGCTTTATTTTTGAAAGGTTTCCGAATCACTTATTTTCAAATGTGTTCCTAATATAGAATATTCGAAAAAGGAAAAATTTACCAAAAATAATAGTGGCCAGTTTTTATGAGTTTTGAGCAGTTATCATCTGATCAATTAAAGTGAATGATTCACTCATTGGTAGTCAGTCTGTGCTGTGCAAGGAGCAGTTTTGTTCCAATAATTCATCAGTGTTGAGAAAAAAAATCGAAATAATAAATACGTATGCAAAACTATGGATAGAAAGGCTTTTTTTTTTGTTGAAAATAGATAACTTTACAATCCTAGGATACTGATAGTTATCAAATGGCTTGAGAACACAATTTGTGAAAAAGTTTTTCGAATCATCCAGTATTTAAGAGTCTCACATCTTCTGTAAAAATTCCAATTCATTTAGATTGGATCGTCCTACAGGGAAGCTAGGTGGGCTGCAGTCTTTGACCTTTGATGTTCAGATTGAAAAATTTTCATGCTCATTCGAAATTTATATTTTTCAATCATGAAAAATGATACAATGCCCAATAAATGGAAAAAATTATATAATCGTAATACAGCGATAAAATGAAGAAATTCCATCGAAAAGTAATGTTTTTAACACAGACTTTACAAAATTGATTGAAAATTCTTTTTTACTTAAAAAAATCTTTGCATTATAGACAATTTATTTCAAAATAAAAAAAAATAGAAAAAAACTTTAAATGTCAGAAAAAATAAGAAACTTAATTGATAATTATTAGAATAATTATATATTTTCTAAATTTTATTTTAGAGAGTGATGCGAAGCATCTACCAAACTGTGAGAGGAGTAGGAGGGGGTAAATAAACATGACCAAGGCAGGGGTAGAGGAGCAGGTTGTCCCCGAGCTGGGTTCCGGAGACAGCTCAAAGATCCAAATTTAGATTGTACAAACCTTTCAACATTTTATTGGATTTTTTCATAAAATATTGTTAATTTTTTTCAAATTTTTATTGGATTAAAAAAAAATTTGAGAAGCAGGGTCGTAAAATTATTTTTGCCTTGAAACCAGTTCCGGCTTTTTGCAACCCTGTATATGAGAAAATTATTTGACATAAATATGGAACTTGAAACCACTACCCCCGAGCCCTACATTTTTCACATTTGAGCTTGTATGTAAAAACAAGATTTTAAAAATTAGTGAAATGAAAGCCTTAACATTTTCGTTGTAATTCGTGAACTCTGTCATTTAGGAATTTTCGAAAATCTGTCGAAATAAACGCTGAGAAAATCCGGAATTGGCCACGGGGCAAAACTAATTAATTTTTTCTCAAATCCAATGAGAATTTTGAAAAAAAAAGTCGATGGAAAAATTCCAATTACAATAATGAACTTTCTTAAATCTAAATGATGAATTTCCGGTTGTTTCAGACCCCTTTCCCCTTTCTTTTTCTGGCCTTGACCAAGATTTTAATCTTCTATTAAATTGATGATATTCAAGTATTTTAATGTAAATGGTAAATCGAAACGTTGAAATTCTATTAAATGGAAAAATTACTTTTGTAATGGAGTTTTCAGGTGCCTAAAAAACTCTAAGCCATACCTCATGAATTTTCAAATTTTAAGCTAAAAATTATATACATTAGAATTTTCTATGCCATCTAATGGGAGATTCCATACGATGAAAATTTATTAAGATATTTTTTTTATCATAATTTCTAATTCAATATCCTGTATTGGGAACACAGTAGACAGCTTTATTTAATTTCAAAAGTAATTAGTGTTTTCAAAAACTTTTCTCAAACACTTGTAAAGTACTGAAATTAATGTTCGCAATCAGAAGTTTTTCTACTTTTTTACAAATGTATTTATTATGAAAAACAATAATTGCCCTTTTTTTAAAACACCAATGGAATTTCCGAAAGTACTTTAAATAATTATTGTAATTATCACGAAGAATAACTCGTTTTTAACATTTCAATGAATAAGCAGTTTAATCACATTTGAAAAAATTACATAGTTATTCAATGTTCGCATCTTTCCGTTGAGAATTATACTTAATTGTGTTCAAGTAAAAATTTTTTTGGTTATTGTAGTTGTATTTTATTACATTTTTTAAAGTAAAAAATCATCAGCTCTCAATAATATTATTTTGTTTAGTTAAGGTTGGAATTTGTATTAAACATACACTTCTAATAGTACCGAGAATTCGATTTAAATAAGCTATAAATTAATTAATTTTTTTCCTATTTAGAATTAAGACTTAATTAAATCTGAATACATAAATATTATAATCTCCGGTAAAAAAAAAAAAAAAAAAAAAAACTATTTTACATTAAAATTATATTTCATTAAGTCTACCTAGCTTAAACGAGTGAAAGGTAGGTAACTGCATCATTTTGAAATTGAAAAATCGACGAAATTTTTTTGTTATTAAACCTTGAAAGTAAGTTATAGGATTTATTGCCAATGACATGATACGCGTACGCATGTGGATAAGTGTGCAGAACCGCTCAATTTATCATCACCTGTGTACAACATGCGTATATACTTTGTCACCGAAGCCGTTCTACGTTAACGTTTGTTGATACTTTTCGACTGTACGTATGATAACCGATAAACACGCCGATTAATTATGAATAATTGCGTAAAGTAAGATTTTTTTTCAAATAAATTAAAGCAAATGTACGAATTACGAGAAAAAAAGAAGAAAAAAAAAACAAATGATTCGTAATTATAAAATGAAAAGCGAGATACGAGATTAATGAAATTTTAAAAACTGCTTGGAAAATTTCCCCAATTATGGAAATTAAGTTGAAACATAATGACAAAAATAATTTTTCGATTACCCGAGTAACACATTTCGTTCGATCAATCGGCGGATGTACGGCGTGAACACAGCGTGACGTCATTTTAAATAAACCGAAGAACTGCTTTATTATTGTCGAACGTGTATGCGATACATTGTTAACTCGATAACTTAATTAGGCTAAACGTTACGTAGGTATAATGCACGAATCATATGTATTGAAAATCGTATATTTACCTAATCTTTTGGATATCTCTGAGTTATGCATTTTAGGATTATCTTGCGCTATTTTTCTTCTTTGTAGTCTGGACCATACCATGAACGCATTCATAGGCCTTTTGATGTGCTCTTCATGTATCAATTTTTTATTCCCAATGGTTGGCAGCATTGAGTCGTTGGTCATATTCGGAGCTCTGTTGTATTGTATTTGCAAACTAGCATCACTGGTGACCATATTGCCGTTAGCAAATCGTTCATAATCTGACGAAGGATTATCGCCGATTACATTAGTTCCTCTGTAGGACATACAAAGTTGAAGAATATTATCACATATTTTTGCAATTTAGCGCGCTCACGAGGTGCAAGTATGGCGGTAATAATAAATTATTTGTGATTACCTCGCTCTTTTATAATGTACATTTGTGTATTCGTAGGCGTTACCCGATGAATTGTGAGTTTCGCATTCGACAATGTACGGATTGTTGGCCGAGTAGTTTATAGGCGAGCACTTACACTCCCTCCATTTCACCCTCGAGTCCACTATTACGCGAGTAATGCGATCATTTGTAAGTTATGACATTTATGACAAGCATAAATTGTATAATGCGAATCGCGTCTTACGCTGTTGCCATTAATCAAAAATCGCGATAAAATATTAGCCATAGCTGTCGCGTAAGGTTTGTAAATAATACCACTTGGTGTTTTTATTTTTCCTCGTAGGTACGTTCGTCAACTCACGAGTATAAAACGATCATTGGCTATTCGACTATTGAAATGAAACAGAAGGTGAACGATGGAAACTCATTTTGAATGTAATTTAAACAACGATTGTTTCCATCGAAATTTTACACGTAGAAGATATTTACCACATGGTAAGATAGCCTCGGTCGTCGCTCGTCAGCTAACAATGAAATGACCACGTGTTCTGTACTGATATTTATTTTTAAGTCGTTCGGTTACGGTGTGGCGTAACGTTTGTAATTAGCTGAGTTTTAAGCAACAACTGCGTCTCGGTTGAATAGGGGTTTCAAAGAGTATTGTCATTCGGGTGCCACTACTACATCATCATATCGTAACTTACAATCAGATGACCAGACTAGACCGACCAGGTATGATGTATATCGAGCCCTGCAGCCGGGTTTCAGCGTTCCTCGTATTTCGTATGCTGTTTTTAATTCTTTTCATGGTAGATGAGAATGATTTATGATGTTAATTTTAATGGAGATTTTTTTCAACATTTTAAAAATTTTATTTTATGATTTTACATATTTTTTTGATCAATTTGTGAATGGACAAAGAAAACTGAATGACAGAAATTTCAAGAGACTGAGAAAACTTTATGTTGTATTACTCATTAAAATAAAATCTAGAAACTTTGACCAGAACAGTATTGAGCGCTGATAGTACTCCCTAAGAACGATAAAAAACTTCATGTTCATATATTATGCGCCCGATAGAACCCCATACAGGTATAGGGCACCAAATTCCTTTAGTGAACAACTGCCGATAACATACGAGTCAAAATTATATAAAGAAATTAATAAATAACTTAAAAAACTCATGTCTAATTGTTTTGTTTATTCTTCTCATTGAACAACATATTATTGAAATTACAAAAATTACAGTAATTCCTAAATTAATATCGATTCCGTGATCTTACAGTGCCATATTCGTGGCGTTCTACGACAACAACCAAGTAGATATAACATGTTGGTAACACTGATTTCTGCTACCACGACTAATCGCAACACATTTATAGGCTTAGGTAGTGATGTAACATGACAGTTTGTTAAGCGATCATAAAACAGAATTTGATGCTAACGTTAGCTTGTATGGGGTTCTTTCTCACGCACGGAATAAGCCTAATTTCAATACTGAAGGGGCTATAACGCCTTGAACCTGATAAAATAATAATTTTTGTTTGTATTTTTTAACAAATTCCATTTGCTTAACTCAATGCCATCTGAAAAGACTGCCTAATTTGTAAAACTTCGAAGACAAACATAATTCATTATGTGTACATGAAGCCTAATCTCGAACTTGAAGGAGCAACATTAGTAATGAAATAGGGCTATTCGTGTAAACTTGTAGCGTACTGAAATGCCTTTAAATTGGAAAGCGTTTGTTAATTTTAATTCATTTTCGTATTGTTACATTGAAACTATTTCATTTCACAGTATGCTATCAGGAAAAAGAGGCTATTTTGCATGAAAATCAACAAACGTTACCAATTTAAAGGTATTTGGGTAAGCTACCAGTTAACGCGAAAAATCTTCTTGAAATAATTTTCCCAATTGTATTTTCGAATTTTTTAAAGAGCATGAAAATGTAGTATGTGATTTATTCAACTGTATTAAAGATATAGGATTATAGCACAGGGTGTCCAAAGTTCAGTCATAATATTTGTAGGTTCACTGATAGTCAGGACCGAGGAGGTAGAGGGGTATAAGGCGCAATTATCCGCTGGCGCGTTTTCGTGAAAGAACTCGGAGATCAAATTTTAGGCATTAAAACATTGTGTAACAGCCAATCAGCAGGTCGAAAAGTGGTAAATTCCTTCGAATCATTCGTAAAATAAAAACATGAATCGGCTGATGATTCAAATCACAAATGAATTTCAATCGTTCATTGAAAACTGAACGACGTTACTTAGGAAGGTAGAAATGAAATTACCTACATTTTATTACATCCTAACTTTATAATTGGTCGTTACGCGCGTGACGTATGACCAATCAGAAAACGGACCAGTATGATGAATAATTTTTGATTTTTTTAATTGCTTTTAATTTCCAAAAAAATATAGTTTTAAGAGATTCCGCATTGAAATTTAATAATGTAATTTTTTATAAATTTTATAAAAATATTTGTCAATTGTTTTTTTTTTGTTTTTGCGAATTCACAAATTATGCAAAATATATATCAAAATTATTTTTCATTTTTTTTAATAAACCAACCTTTCTATATTTAAGCTGACTTTTCGTTTTAATGTTCATTTTTAACATTGATGACAGATTGATTTTTTAACCAGAATGAACCACATTTGAATTTTCAGTAGGTATTTAACCCAATTTTTGACTTGGGTTTTTTTTAGATTTTTTAATACTTACAATGAATATGAATAGAGATGATGAAATTCAACAAGAAATGAAAGTTGAACTACTTTAGTGTACGTAAAGAGTATTAATTTTCTCATGGAGCAATATCACAGTCGTAAGTGTTTCGCTTGAAGTTAAATTTTTATTTAGTTGAGCAAATCACAATCCGAAGTTTTTTACTTTTTTTTTGTCTTTGGAAAATTCAGTAATTAATCGAGTAAATTATTTCAATTTAATTACTAATATAGCTCCTTCAAGTTTCACATTAGGCTTCACGTATACATGATTAATTATGTTTATATTTATTCCTGATTTTTAGAAATCAACAAGGCTTCTCAGCCCACATTATAGGTATTTGGAATTGAAAATAAAAAATAATAATTTCGTCAGGACCAGATACCAGATGTTTTATCCACTTAAATTTTGAAACTAGGCTATAAGTGTGCCAGAAGTTTTTCAATATTATTAGCAAGTATGGACTATAACCACCCATCGGTTCTTCGATTCAAGTGTGGAACTCCGGTTCAAGTGAGGAACTGTGGATCCCCTATGTAATCCTATAATTTGAGAATTTTTTCTACAATTTCATGTTGTAAATTTAGATTATTCGGTGTTATTTTTTCGAGAAAAAAATTCAGAATAATAATTCATTTAGAATACTTGTTAAGTTCATCAACATTTTAGTACACCGAATGCTATTTCTATACCAATAAATTTCTCCATTTAGTGAAAAAAACTTGGCACATTTCTCGTCCAATACACGATGAACTTCTGACAAAGTAGAAAAAACTCCTTCAGTATTCGCGCAGAATAATCACAATGCCTACTCAGTAGAACATTCTCTTTTACCTCTCGTTCGTTGAAATGACGAACTTGGAATTGGAAGCTTTTCAGAGGAGAAAAGTTTTTAAATTAATTTCAGCAGAAGCGAATTTTCGCGAAACGAAAATCAATATTCGTATCCGTATTTTAATATTCGCTTATATATAATTCGAATGAAACGAATCAAAAATGCTTTTCCAAGCAAATAAGATTTGGGTAGATTGTCTTTTTTGAAGTCCCAACGAGTCGAGCGATTGTTGGATGATTTTCTGAAAATTATAAGCTAAGGAGTTTGTTTCGGTATGGTCTTAATTACGGGTCGTGTCGTCACCATTTTATTTAGTGACATTGTCGAGATATTAAAGATTACAAAAGCGTAAAAGGTTATCTTATTAATATTCATTACGATTAATAAGTTGTGTATGTTCAATTAGGTGTACTCGTAAAAGTGTGCCATGGTTTACAGTTACTTGCGCGTATTTAGGGAGCGTTATTGACACAATGAATTGAATTCATCGAATGAAAGGTTTTTTGTTCGGATTAATTTGTAATTGTTATGAAATGAAAAAATGAAATATTTATCTTGACTGGTAGTAATGCGTAATTCAGGTTCAATGTGGCGAAATTATTATGCGTATGAATTGAGAATATTCGGTATTTTTTGTTGTGATGAAATTATAATCTCGTATTTTATTACATTTTTAATGCATATTTGAGTTTTCACATTGATATTTACTATACCTACCATGTTTTCTATAGGCTACTCAACTACTTGAACTATAATCGCACCTATAGGATAGGTACCTATTCAAAATTTATCAATTATTTTGTCAAATTTTAGTTTTAATTATTTTGTATGTTTCAGATCTCTTTTGCAAATTTCAGAAATGATGGAAGATTGAATTCATTTCAATAAAAAAGAAAGAAAAAAAAAGTGATTAGCTTCAAAAAATGAATAACAATTGAATATCTACCTGAACATTTCATCAGAAAAATAAAAGGGCTTGAAAGATATAGCGTCATATCAGCTATTCTGCAAACATTATTCACCTCAAAAATATTTCCGAATCATTATCATCAGTAACATGCCCCAGCATAAAAAGATACCTATTGAAATTGATACCTCTCCATAGGTAGGAAAAATTGTATTCACATTACGTTCATGAAAATGAGATATTTTAAATTAGACGTTTATCGTAATTTGCAAAATCTTACCTCAGGAAAGGATTGATATTTCTCTGTGATAATTCCAGCTTTAACCGTGAAACCGAACAACAAATTCGCGACAATTAATCTGTCGATTGTTCAATACCACGTACAAAGATGATTTTCGTCGCACCGCACGAATAACGAAAAGTACTCCTGTCGTAGGAAATTTATTGGTAAACGATATGAACGCGATCAAAACACGGCGGCTTGAAAAAGTGCGCGAAACGGTACTCGTACTGATAAGAGTATTGAAGGTAAACTAAACATTATCTCGGAACGCGTGTGAACGGGAGTCGCGAAAGATAAAACGGTGATAGTAGAAAGTCCGCCTTCGTCTGGCGCTACTGGATGGGAGTTTATCTTCCAATCCAGTCTTTTCGTGGGATGTGTCCTCCATCTCCTACGTTCGTTGATTCCCCTATTGGATAATATTACATTTCACCGGACGCCCTTCTGTTAGCGTATTTTAGCCATTGTTTTTTGCTTACAGGTGAATTAGGCGGTTGCGCGATGTTTACACGATGGGTTTCTCGGTGAGCGAGCGCTTTCACTGTGTCGCTAGCAGGTTATGGTTTTTGTCGATACAAATGGACTTGAAGTCAGAAAATAGGGACATAACGGTGGCCTTGACATAGAGAATCATAGCTGAAATTAATACTCAAATAAAAAAAAATTAGAAAAAAGAAGTATACTTATTTCATTTTTTGTATATTTTTTGTTGATACAGATAATGAATCAATGAAAATTTAATCTTCTTTAATCGTAATATATTTTTTTATTCTTGCGATCTTAAGAGCATGTATCCATTTGGTGTGCGAAACTTAGTACCATACTTTCTTAAAAACTCGAAAAAATACAAATATATAAAGTACATATTTCATCTCACTAATCTGTGTATGAGTCACGTGAAAGAGTGTATTGAGTGATGGGACATCGAAAAATTCCAACTGGAGTTGTCCATTTGAATTGAATATATAGGCACCTAAACCCCTTCATGGATAGCCCCATTATACAAGAGGGAAAAAGGTTTCTCTCATTTCCGAACTTTCAGAAAGTCTGGTGGACGTTTGAAGAAAATATAAATATATTTATCCTATTTTGAAATCAAATAGGTATAACAACTTGAGTTACTTTTACCTATTTATATTCATCTTTCCATTTTCCAGATCAGTGAAGCTCTCGAGAAATCGCGCAAAGGTGGAAGTACAAAAACAAATTCTTATAAAACCTAAATTTTGTGAATGTAGAGTATGGCGTCTAGAGATTTTGTGAACTGGGTAGGCGACAGGCCTGAGCAGAGGGGAGGGGGAAGGGTCCCCTGAGCCCGAGTTTTTTTAGGGCCCACTGAGGGCCGGCGACTTGATGCATCGGCGCTAAAAATCTGTCTTTACCTCCACGACCTTTTTTTTTTTTGCTCTTATGATTTTTCCTCCTGTCTAGGGCACGGATTTTCTCTGCACGGAGCTGGTAGGCGGAGTGTAGTAAATGAGAAATAAGTAATACTTTGGTGTGTAGAAAAAAAAAGTATTTTTGTGATAATATTTTGTAGGTTGCGGGGAGGGGAAGGGATGAGGACACAAATAGAAATGCTATTACTTCTCCCATTGAGCAATAAAATTTCAATTTTTACGATTTTATTGTTCTGAAAAAAAAAAAAATTATCAAAAAATACTAAATAAAAAACTGCTTTGAAATTGATAAGAAATAATATTTTAAAAACAAGAATGAACATAATAATTATGTTTTCATTTCTCAAAAACCTCATGTCTTAACTTGTATTTTTTTTCGAGTATTAAAAGAATTAAAATTACAAAAAAGAGCTAAAATTTAAATGACATCTGATGAAAATTAATATTATGGAAATTCTAATCCTATATTCATTTTTTTCTCCGATGAACTTTCACGCAAATTTTTATTTTTTGAGAAGTTACAATTCTTTAAAAATATTTTCAACCATCGAAGCATGCTAAAGCTTCTAATGACCAACAACTGTTATGAAAATAATACAAGTGGGAAACAAAAAGCACCAAAATTTATTAACATTATGTGAATGTTTGCGTTGAAGTGGTTATGTATGAAGAATGAGATGAGAGGGGCAGAGTGGAGACATTGAAAACGAGCTTAGCTTTCCGAAACGCCATGGAGGTTCAATTTTAGATTTAAAATTTTTTTCATTTCTAATTAGCTTTTTTGATTTTCATTATTTTTTCTTATTTTTTTTCAAATTTCCACGAGCATTCATCACACAAAAAAAAAAAAAAAATTGAAAAATAGGGCGCAAAAATTTCTTTGCCCGTGGGCGATTGTGACTCTCTTTGGTCCAGTGTATGAGCTATTAATTATTTCATGAGAGAATTGGAGAGATGAGGTGCAATGTTGGCGAAATATTAAGTAGCATGGATAATTTCTACTTTTCTTCAATTCTTTTCAAATTTAAACTTCATTTACTCGAATTAAAAAAGTGATGAAATTTTTAATATCTCGTATGTAGCATTTTTTTTAAATACAATATGATCGTAAAAATGAAAATTTTGTTGTTTTATGTGTGATTAATAACATTATCAATCAACTCAACCACTCCTCAAAAATCATAAAACACCTCTCTCCTCTACACCCAGTAATATTAAACTACCCCCTTCCCACCAAAAGAGCTTTCTCTGTCTCTGAAGATAAGATAAAAATAACACATGCTACCCCAGCTTCCCCCCGCCTCCATCAACATGTTAGTTTGAATATTAATTTTCTGTAATTTTTAATCCATTGACATTACAAAAAAAAAGAAATTGTGGCAAATAATTAAGAAAACTCGCCTTATGATTTGAAAAAATTCATAGGCTACCATTTACTCATTCGAAGTACTCGGCATTGAAATTTTACATGATTTTTATTTTGGTAAAAAAAAACAACAACAAAACAAATGTACCGAATAATCGACCGAATCGATTAACCACTCGTCGTGTATTATTATAACTTTATAATCTTAGAATGTAATCAATTAACTATAATTACGTTTCTACCACGTTGTAAAAAGTAATCATTAATAATCTGGTTACAGTAATGCGCCGGTTAAACGAATCAACGCAACCAATCAGCGACCAGCCCACACTCCAAATGAGGATGATCCTAATGCGTCGAAGATATTAATTTTTAATGAAGCGATCATCTTAAGTTTCATAACCGGTTCAGATAACTATAATGGTATTAATTATTACGCGGTTCATATTGGAGAAAAAATCCGTTTCGAACGCCTACATTTGGAACCCATAGGCAAGTTGTTTTCCGCGTGTGCGAGCTAGCCGGAGGTTATTTATTTAAACCGCGTCGTAGGGAAATTTTTCAGCATGTATAGACGCGTAGGATGCGATACACAATCGATGGGTTTTTATTTCGAAAACGCGTACGCGGGTTTTGTGGAAGTGGAGAATTGTCTATTCATGAGTTTTCGCCGTATATACCATCGTCGGTTGAAATAATAAAAAAAATATTAACCGAATGTAACAATGGCAACAATATCACAATAATAATCGTAATAATTTCGACAAAAGGCGTAATATAATAGCGCTATACAGCCATATTGTGGAGGTAATAGCGTTGTACAATTACGTCGAGTGTGTAGTGTTTATTTAAATAATATTATCGTTTCATCGGTCGCCCATATACATTGTGTGAACTAGTCATTCTACGGGAATAAAAAGGGTGCGCCGGAGTCCGAATAAAATTAAGCTAAGAGCTTCCATACATTATGGAACGAGATAATCGTTTCGACTGCTCTGATTTTTTTCTCATTCGTTCACTCCTCCGCAATTTATTTAGGGACACTGCCCATGTTGACTTTTAAGGGTGCCTCTGGAATTACAGTTTCGTCCTCTAGGATGGTCTTATAGTTACGCTAATTCTGTAAATTATGACGACTATAATGGCGCAAATTCAGACGCCGGAAGTACAAATCACCATCGTTTAAGATGATCACCAGTGAAACGGAAAGGGGTTCTTTGATAATGTGAAAATATTCGCGGTATAGGTCGCTCCGTTGTCCGCCATATAAATATACGTACATACGGTGACACTTGAATAATATAGAGTAAGGTAGAAACGGGCTTTAGAAATATTGACAATACCATTGTCGCGTACAATGCCGATTGGCAAGCGACACGTAACTTTTAAGATGTACGAACCCTCGTGTAAAGCGCCGTATATAATAAGCTGAGACCCACCGAGGTAGTTCAAAAAATTCTATAAGAGTTACTACACTGTTTAGTTCCGCATCGAAATATCAAATGCGATTTGACAACTCCAACAGACCCGTTTTCCTTCCTAATTAACTGAAGAGCGTGAAAACGTTGTGTAATGGAAATGGTCGTTAAAGTTTTATTGTGCGTATGCCGAAGGTGACTTTTTTTTTTTTTTTTTTTTGGTGGTGAAATTCGCAGCTATTCGAAATTACTCCTTCTATGGTGGCTTTTTACGCTGATCAATCCGAAAACTTCGATCACATGTGATTATTCCACAGTTCGATAGTTCTACACGCCTTTCAATTTTTCTAATATTTCAAAACTCGTTGTGGAGGAAAAGAACACCAATAAATGAAAAATTTTCGTTTGGATGACTGTATAGGTATTAGGTACATTTGGAAACCCAACTGCCTACATTTCGTTAAAACATCCATTTAAAAAGAATTCCAGAAATTTTGTTTCAGCAAATTTCACTATAGCGAAAAGAATTTAGCTTAAACCAAGCTATGTGGAATTCACATGCGATCGAAAATGTGAATATATACGTTAAGCGCATTAAAAGTTTTTGTATTTCTCAACCCACCAATGATTAAATTCGAATAAATCTCTTAATCGCTTCACATCTGTTTTCCATATTCGAGCGACTTGTTTCGATTTTTGATAAAACGACGTCTTAAAAATTTGTTATTTCATTCGGTTAACTTTGAATAGGGATTCGGATATAAATGACGTAACGTCTAATAAGATAAAAGATTGATAATCGGATTGCGCGTCTTGAGCTGACCATTTGCCAAGATCTAACACTATTGTAATCGAATAAAAGGCACGAAAGGAATTGTTTCGTAATCCGTTTACCGTATGGGATTCGGTGCTGGCCGTTTTTCTTATTCAATAGATTTTCCTATTTGGATCACTAGGTCGTGTATGCGTTGTCGCGAATATTTTATTTGGCGAAGTAGCGAAATTTATTGTTGCTTTTATAATTTCCTAGTACTTGTTGAAATCGTAGATTCGATAATTTTATCATTAGGAAGAGAATTTTGTGCTATTTTTATTTTTTTAGGTGGATGTTTAATGGAAAAGTATGCTACTATAGTCTATACATGGTTTAAGAGGAATGAGCCGTGGGAGGAAGAGAATTTTAAAAGTTATACCAAACTATTTGTACTTTATTTGCCAGTGTCCATTATTTTTAAATAAATGAACTATGATTTTGCAAATCATTAATAACAATGAGTCGAAAGAGATATTCGTGCTGAAGGGTGTGTTTTTCTATATTAGCCACTTGGGATAATTATAGCAATTTTTTTTAAGCATATTTTTCCTATTCATCTTTAAAGGGAATATCCATCATATCTTCACGATTCATAAAATTAATGGTAATCTGAGCCCAATTTGATCAGACATATATTGACATACAGTGTAACCTGGGATATTCGACTTCAAAAATGTATTCCTTCTTATTTGACATAATATTGGTAGTTGGTAGCTAGGTACCTATGTACTAATGTTATTTTTCAAAGATTAAAATCAAATCAACTAGGATGAGGTATATGATTATACTGAAAGCTCCCTTGCTCCTCATATCAGCCATGAGGAAGATTTAGACGAAATCAAGATTGCATTTCTTATACTTTAATTCATATTTTTTTCAACTTTTCAACATTTTTAAAAATTTTTGGATCTTTTTCATTATTTTTGGAATTTTTGGAATATATTTTTCTTCCAGCTTTGAATTTTTTTTTACACTTAATAAATGACATAATGGTGTTTGTGGAACAGCGAGAAGAATTTTACCTCTCCGAAGCAATGATCATGAAACGATAGAAAGAAATAGCGCTGAGAAAGATTAGCTGTTTTTAGCTGAGTTTTTATCTTAAAAACGATAGCTATTACAGCCTACCTGATTCGGGAATGGAGCGTCGGGCGAGGGTGGGGTCTTCAAACTTTGCGTTTCAGACTATTTGTGTTTTTTTTTTTTTTTTTTCAATTCCTTGATTATCCTACTATATAAGCAAAATCGTTTTTGAAAAAAGCTTTTGTTTATTTTAATTCAGTTTTTATATTGTTTTTATCTGTTCTATATAATTCTATGTTTTTAAAATTGATTTTATCAAGATTTTCATGGTAAAAGTTCAAAAAAAATCTTCGTATTATTCGGCATTTTTGTTATTTAATACTCCCATGCGCTCTCTGATTCCAGCTACTGAGTCAAATAATGAAGATAGCTCTGCGGTTTGACTTGAAAGTATAAAAATATATTTTCACGGTTTTTACGATATATGCGGAAATATTTCGTTAGATTTGGTTTTTTTAGGACATATTTTCGTTCTTTACTGGTAAATATTGTAAATCAACAGCAGAAATTGTTCGTAAATTTTTTATTTTACTTTTATAGATCGAAATTTTGTCTATTAGTGAGTGAAGTGTAACTTTGAAATTTATATCGATCTCAGAACTACTTGTCTTATTGTTTGATAATTGGTGAGAAGTGACGTTATGCAAATGAACTTGAAATGGTCAGCATTTTGATAACCGTATTGAAAGCTTTTTATGTAAGGTATTTTGGCGTATTTAAATATTTTAGACTTTTTAACGATACATGTATATTTTAGGCTCATATTTCTCCATTTTTTAGTGATGGAAACTATCGATAGTTTTTTGCTATCGATAGTATCGTTGATGAAAAATATCACTATCGATAGTATGATAAATCGCTATCGATACTGTCGATAACTATCGATAGTTTCAAAATTGAAAAAATTACCATCAGGAAAAATAAATAAATAAAAAACTTCATGCACGATTATTATTTTTTATAAGTTTTTACATGCAGAAAATTAAAAAAAAATATACATAAATATTTAAAGAAGAACAAAAAGTCATTATTTACTTTTTGCTAATATCTTTTTCATTTTTGATGTTTCATTTTCATTTTTCAGCCTGGTAAGCATGAACCAAGCTTTCACTGAGACTATCGAAACTATCAACGAAAATATAAAAATGGTATCGATAGTATGGGTAGCCAAACGATAGTTTTACTATCGATATTTTTCGATAGTTTTTCCAAAAGCTATCGATACTATCGATAGTGCTATCGATAGTTTCCGTCACTACCATTTTTAGAATATGAAATAATTTACCCTGGTTGTAATTAAGCGCATATATATTATATTCACTACACTTAGGGGCCCATTAACACGTAGATCGAAATCGTAGGATTCTTGAATATAGAAATCCGTTGAAAAAAGGCGCAGAAGGCCCAAATTCACTTTGCCCTAGGGCCCGACTTGGATCTCGGCGACCTTGACTACACTTCTCACAGAGCATACATATTTAGTAAACAAATATACATGAAAATCGCTTTAAATTTACTGATGATGATCGATTTTTCCAGTGAGTGTTGTATTGAATGAAACGAAAAAGGTGGCACACAACTCACAGTATTTTTTTATTTATCACGATAAAATTAAATTAAAAATACGAGAAAAATACAACGTTTCGCTACCCACAAGGACCTGATGATGCTGCCTTGTGGGTAGCGAAACGTTGTATTTTTCTCGTATTTTTAATTTAATTTTATCGTGACAAATAAAAAAATACTGTGAGTTGTGTGCACCTTTTTCGTTTCATTTACTGAAGATATTTCGTAGGTTGAGTTTTTAAAAATATTTTCACTGTTTTCTTCAAATTTTATTCCAAAACGAAGAGGAAAACTCTCAGATTGTGATTGCTGATTGTATACCTAGTTTTATGTTATAGAATTAGTTCAGGGCCACATCATAATCAATTTTCATCCTCTTTGAGAGAAATTCTGAATTAAAAACTTTCTCCTCACAATTCATCAACGAATAAACCCCTTCAATACGTTCTAGGGACATCGGCTATGCATCTGGTACACAGGGGCGTACCGAGGACATTCTTCAGGGGGGGGGGAGAAAACCAAAAATTGCCAACTAATACCATGAAATTTTACCAATTGATGACCTTTTTCTTTTTTTTAGCCTTATTCTTACATTTTTCGTTGAAAAAAATATGTAGTATGTATTATGTAGGTATACCTATTCCAAAGAAAAATATGAAGTGAAAAACTTATATTATTTCATTTCGTATTCACCATACAAGTTGTTTGTGTTTTAAAAAATTGGATTTGTGTGTACATAAAAATAAACTTTTATTTTCTGTATTTCATTAAAAGTGCCGGAGAGGAATGCGTTCAACTTTTGGAAAATTTATGCTAAATGCCCTGCAAAAGTCCTACATTTTGCTTAACAAATTCTGTTTAACGCTCTGTGTACCTCTTGCAATAGATGTGAAGACGAAGTGATAAACACCATTATATGTTGTGTAAATTTGAGCTAACGTAAATTGAAATTCAGCTCCATTAATGCGCTTTGCCTGCTTGCTTTCTGAATATGCATGCGAGTTCAAAGGCATCTAGGAAATAGTTTAATATCTCAATTTAATGTATGTTTCAGGTTCCCCGTCCAAGTAACTTATTTATCTTCCAAGCGGCGAGTAAAATCGTGAAAAATTCCAGAAATCCACTCTGAAGAGAATCCGTGAAAAATAGAGGCAGGTTGGTCCTTTAACCTCGTTTAAACCAAAGGGTTAAAAAATATAATTTTCCACAACAATTACCTATAGACCATTGGCTACTTCCGCTATGAAAACTTTACACATTACTAGTTTCCAACAAAAGAAGAAAAAATAAACGAAAAAAATATCATAATAATAAATTATATAAAGCGCAAGAAAATTATAACTATCGAAGATTCATAGAAACAAGACAAGCCGCGCATAAAAAGCAGAGAAAAAAGAACGACTTGGCATAAATCTTTTGTTATTTCAGTACACGTATAGCAAGTTGGGATATTATGCTATGCGAAGTTTTACAAGTAATGGCATCGGGGGACAATAATACAGTAACAATGGAGAATGTGCGATTACGGTCAGAACAGTTGGAAACGTATTCACCTGGGTCCAAGGTATAAAGCTAATTTTATAAAAGATTGCGCCTTTTCAATAGCCTTTAACAATGAAACCCGAGTTGACCCTTGAAGATGCTTTTGTAAGGTCTCTCCCCTTTTTCGCGTTTTACTAGCAGTTTTATATATTCTCGTCTCCCTGCGCTGTAGCAAAATACGCAGAATAGATAACCGCATAACTAAAAGTAAAACACACACCTTTTTCTCACAGGCTTATCTGCGGCTTTTGTAATCTGCAAACACGGCGTCGAATTCCGGCTTATTTTTATCGTTTTAATAACGGCCAATGAATCATTACAATACGCCGGACTTCGCTTCGTATGTGAGGGAACTCACGGTGGAGTTGTTACGTTTATAAGAGCTTTTTAATTTTAAGAAACGCTTTTAATAGGTGGCGGTCAGTTGGAGATGCTTTTAGGATTTTGTTTCGGGTTGTGAGCTATTACAATGTGATTTTTTTTTAGTTTCAAAGAATGCTAGGAAAGTAGCAGAAGTTGAAGCGTGGATGTACAGATAATTATTGAAAATATAAAAGTTGAACTTGATTTGATATTTAAAAAAATATATATATAAATTTTAATAATTTGATTTAAAATGATATCGAAATTATTTATAAAGAAAGATATTTTAAGGATAGTGATGCGAACAAGGATTTGGACTAACTAAGGCCGGAGCTTAGATTTCCATATACATCAACTACAGAACGAAACTGTCAGTTTATAAATACTTACTTATTATTATATCACTGTAGGTAGTGATCTTATTAACAGGCGAATGTTTCATATTTTTTGCTCAATTTGCTAATGTGCAATTAATATGTGAATTCGGAACATCATAAGAGAAGAATCCAAAAGAAAGAATTTTAAAACTTGGAGCTCAATTTTTTTATAGACAAAATAGGATATATTTTTCAAATAATAGCGACTTATTTTAAGGATTATTCAATCCTCTTTCTGATTACATTGGATAGATTTCATTTTCATTTCCTTTTATTTAAAATTTTTTTTTAAATTTATAATTTATATTTATAACTCATAAAATGATATTGATATCAAAATTTTTCAAATTTTATTTACCTACCACAGTTTGGATTGGTAGCATGTAGAAATAAAATCAACTTAAACTATTCCATTTTCTTACGATGCCGTATCACATTTCCGAGTGATAAAGTAGATATATGAATTGATTCATGATCGTGATCACTGCTGGTTTTAGGATCGCTGCTTTGGGGGGGGGGGGTTTCAGTTCCATAAAATCAAGTCGAAAAGATAATAAATTGTTTAAACACCTAAAAAAAAAGAAAAAAAAGTTCTTGGGAGGAGATTAGACACCCAACCCCTCCCCCCTTTAAAACCCGCTATGATCGCGATCGCTTTATTGTGGAAAGTCTATTCTTGATAATATTTCTATTATCTTCCAGTTTTGTTGTTTGACAGGAAGAGAAATTATTCGACGGAGAGAAATCGTGAAAATAATTATATAAGATGGTTAAAAGGAATTTAAAATTCGGCTTAGGTTGAGTAGATCAAAAGTTGGTCCAAAAATTAAAATTGTTTTATTTCCTAATTTTTTTAATTGCACAATTTTACATTTTATTTATTGTACTTTGTGCTGTCATCAAGGCCAAATAGAGAGGGACAAAGGAGACATTTTGCCCCGGACCTGGAATTCTACATGAGCCTTAAAGGGCCCTAGAAAAAAAAGAAAAAACTACCTCGGGGTTAACATAGGGGCTTTATTCTCTCGTGTTTGCCCCGGGTCCACCTTTCCTCTCTGTGTCCCTGGCTTTCACCCAGTCTAGAATACATATTGGAGTATGGTTTTAGAATTTTCGCAATAGATTAGCTTATTTGAGTCATTATAGAGGTTTTAAGGTAATGGGTTCATAATTGAATATGTATTAAATTAAGATGGAATTTTGAGTTTTTTGGGCGCCATTGCGTAAAAACCAATGCAAAACAAAGAGATGTCCTTAAAGAAAATTTGGCCACCCCCTTATACACTTTTAAATATATTGGCTGTACGCCAGTAGACCAGCAGCAAAATGAATGTGTATTATTCTGAAGGAAAAAAATCCAAAATTTCTTTCACTGACGCATTTTGGCTACTGCCTTCAATATGAATAATTTAATTGAAATTGGTATTTAATTATTGACAAAGAAAGCGATTTCATTTTGAATTTCACAAAAAATTTTCAACTTGTAATGAGTGAACCTATGTTGAAAATATCGGCTTCCTTTGCATCATTATTTTTCCATGGAGATTTCAAGCACAGTAGACCCTTAATATTTGAACAAATGCGGAGAATCTACGTTGAATTCCATTTCATGTATCTACCTGTTTACTATTGACATAAAACTGTTAACATTCAATCAACCCCATTAGCGACTATTGAAACAAGTTGCCACCAAATAAAAAAAAAACTATAACCCTAAGAGAGAAAAAAATGCCACCACGTTCTTCCGTATTTGATAATTCTTACACACGGATACAACGCATAAATAACATTTATTCTTGTTTGTTCGATGTTCTCATACATTTTGATGAAGAGCGGAGGAAAAAAAACTGTAACTACCCCTTTAATATACGTGATTTTGATAGCGGAAGAAGCGAATAAAAAAATAAATAAGTCAGTAGCAATTGTGTTAGGAAATTCGATCTTAAAAAGTGTAACACGAAATACGACATATTTTAAAAATTATTCGATACCTAGTCCATAGATGTACATTTTATTTTCAAAAAGATAGTAACCCCAATTCGTCCCTTTTTTATTGTAAAATTCATCTCGATATAATAACATAATAACGATCTAAAAATAAGAATCGAATGAATTTAACACGAATTAAGGTACACATTCACATGTTAAGCGAAAAAAAATATTACAATGGAAAGAACCACCGGCTGAAGGTGCTTTTTATTTACGAATTCATAACTCCTCGGGAATTACCATTAAAAAAAACCTCGGCGTAAAATATAAATTAAATCATACGCCTCTCACGATATCTTTAAAATTAGATCGAAATACGCGACCGAAAGTATAAGGTGTGCGACGACGACGCGATGGAAAAAAGGGTGATATTAGACGGGGCGAGAATACCTAACGTATGCACCTACTTAGAAGAAAGGGGTTTTATTATAAATTTGAAAAGAACGACAGACAGGATGATTCTAAAGAATGAACGTTGCTTATAAGTTAAACACTGGTCTTCATTGTATTGTAACTCGGACTGGATATTTATCCATTTACAAGTATTGTTGAGCATATCACGAAGGGGTGATTTTTGTTAAGACTATTCTGGGATTTCTGTTGCGAAAAGTTTCGTCCCTTCGGATAATATATAACGAATTCTACGCT
This sequence comes from Phenacoccus solenopsis, assembly GCA_009761765.1. NCBI lineage: Eukaryota > Metazoa > Arthropoda > Insecta > Hemiptera > Pseudococcidae > Phenacoccus > Phenacoccus solenopsis. Next base: position 36,093,565 of record CM019753.1, read on the forward strand.
ATAAGAATTAATACCGAATACTATACCGATCAATGAACATGCCCAACAAAGAGTAACAAAATCTCTAAGTACTGGGAAAGTTGGTTTTATAGATGGAAATCGGATTGTTTATTTTAAAGATGATAAGATCGGCTTTTGCGTTTTTTTTCAACGCGCCCTCTCGCTCTTCGTGTTCGTCTAATTGTAATTTTTATTTCTGTCGATACTCCTCTTTTTTCCGAGTTTAGTCTATTCTTCGGATTGGTATTGTGAAAAAATCTCTGAAACAAATCCGTTCGAAATGTTTTTGTAAATGATTCCCTAACTTATTTGTTTTTCCATTTTATTTACCCAGTGATTATTTGCTTTATCGTAATACCATCGGTAACAGATCCCATTTGGAAATTTGGGTGGTAAATCCATTTATTGGAATATTGTTGAAGTGGACGAAAAAACAAGTTCCCTCTTTTTTTTTCTAATTAAACATCGATTTATTCTGTTCATCAACCTTATCACGACCTCACGGAGAGAATATGGATGCATGAGAGGGAATAAAAGAAAAAAAGAACGCAGTTGAAATTTTATTATGATGATTCAAATGAAGTTTAATTTTTGGCATTTCTAAAAAAATATATATCGTGCAACCCATCGATCTTCAACCCCCTCATCGCAAAAATCTCTCGCAAGTGACTTTAATAAAAGTATTTTAGATTCGCTGCATGGTATCACTGACTAAAACGTGGAGATCTTGAATCAGTGTTACCACACAACGAATCCAAAATACTCCCATTTAGAGATTTTGTCGTTAGGGGGTCGAAGATCAATGGGACGCACGGTATGTAATTATATATCACGTTCTGAAGGAACTAGTTTTTAACACCTTCCCCCCGCCCGGCTATTTAGGCCAGAAATTTCTTGTATTTGAAGATTCATGAAAAAAAATGTCAATCAGATTGCCTCTTTTTTTTTCTGAGGAACTTCCACCTATTTCCGAATAAGAATATGAACAAAGTTCTCCCATACTTAGTCTGGTGCCTCGTATAAGAATTTCACTATGATAAGAGGAGCAAGCACAAATATATTACATGTGCAAACGTACCGTGTGGCCTCTCGAACCCCAAGCACTGAAGCGTCAAATTCCCTACTTTCGTAAAGAAACATTGTGCTTAGATGTTGGTAACTCGAACAACGAACAAATAAACAAACTTAATTTTTAACTTCTTTTTTACTCGTTACTCTGTGCTATAAAACAGTGTTACTAACATCTAATCAAAACTTTTTTTCACCAAAGTAGGGAATTTAGCGCTTTAATGCTCTGGGGTTCGTTGGGTCGCGCGGTTTATATGCTTATAAATATATAAATAAACAAATAAATTAATAGATAAGTAAATAAATATAGAAAAAAAGAGAAAAGAGTTATGCAATTACGTAGAGATAAATAGAGGTAAAGAGTGTGGAGAGATCTATGTAATTTGTAAATTTCGCATCAGTAAGTGAAAAATCCCTCTAAATAAAATTGGGAAGGGTTTGTACTTATTACCATTAAGCAGTGATGGCATAGTTCGCAAAAAAATTGAACGTAATCACACGGACGTTAACTATAATATCTGGATATTTGGCTGATCGCAAAACGTTGCGGTGGTGGTGGCTTATAATTTTGTATTTTAATGCTGTTTAAAGCAACGTTGCGGTGGGCGTGGTTGATATTTCTATTTCAGAGCCGTTTTATTTACACGCAGCCAAATATCCAGATATTATAGTCAACGTCCGTGCGTAATCATGTTCAATTGTTCACGTTCAAAAAATCATTCATGTTCATTTTCTCGTTCATGAATGACTTCATCACGTTCACATTCATCAGGGATGGCATTTTACACGAAAAAAAAACTTTTTCTACATTTACACGTCAAATAAGTGTAGAATATGACAATATGTAGAATAAGTGTAGAATATGTAGAATATGTAAAATAAATGTAGAATATGTAGAATATAGCTGAAAGCCAAAAAAAAAAAACAGTTTTGGATTTTTTTGGAGCGAAATGAATGAATGATTGACTGAGTGATAAGTTTTTCCATTTTTTGAAAAATGACTAGAGAAAAGAGTGATTTATTCGAAGCGCTGGATTACCGTTTGGTAATATGTCAGAAAAAGTATACAGCACTCTGTTTATTGTGCAATAAACAGTTGGCCAACACAGCTGAAACAAGGTTGAAAACTCACCGGTAAGTAATCATAATTACATCAAAGTTCCATTTCATTTCATTTTACAATAAACCTATTTCATTTTTAATTTTTTTATCTAATTAGAAATAGGTGTCGATATTGATCTTTTTTTTTTAATTTTTTGTTTTATTTTTAGAAAATACGTGAAATTTTCGTCTATAAAGACAGAGTAAAGACTTATTCTACATTTATTCTACATATTCTACATTGCTAGGGCACTATGTAGAATAAGTGTATATTCTACATATAAGTTAACCCCATAGAGTTGTTACCTGTTGGTACTAATAATACCCTCTACAAGGCTATTTGTAAAAATTCACGAATTTTTACATTTAGATCCGCAAAAGGGCTAGGTATAACACAAATATCGTAAGTGCGCGAATCCAGAATCATTTTGTTGATATTATCATTTCAGTATTCAATATACTATATTGAAAAATGTGTTAATCTGTTTTCAGGCGAAAATTATGTCTCAAGAAATCACTGAAATCATTTTCATATTATCTTAGATTCACCGCTTCGACATTTAGTATCAATGATTGTTCAGTAAATATCGAAATGCGCATTCATTCAGGCATACCTGTGTAAATGAAACAAATCTATCGGTATTCACATTTCAAAATTTACTAAAAGCATCTATCGAAGCTTTCAAACAAGCAGCATCCACTATAGGTAGTTATTCCGAAAGATTGAAGATCATTTATCGGTGGTATTTTTCGGGCTATCGTTGGCGTATCATTTGACAGTTGAGGGTTAGGATACAAATTCGCGCCGCAGTGCACCACCACGTATACGCGTGTGTTGGACAAAGGGAATAGGACGCCCTGCCGAGATGTTTGTTGGTCATTAAGTGCTGCGTCTATTGTGATTTATATGGAAGTCGCGAAAAGAGGGCTTAAAATTAGCAACCGTTTGAACGAGTTGCGTCTTATTCAGTTATATGCGTAAGGTGCCTATCACTGTACTTAATAAGTACGAAGATAGACGTTGACTCTCTATATTGAACGTTCAACAACAAATCCTAGGTAACGATAGGATGAACAAACTCTGTATCGATTAAAGAGAGAGTGAGAAAAAAGCAAATACACTTATTATTTTTATCAACGATAGATTGATCGATTAAGATTACATGTTGAGAAATAGCGTTGTAGAAAAAACCACTAACTCGTACTTACGAATAATGGTTTTCTTTTTAACTATTGTTGAAATTTTCATTTTTCTTTTCGACAAACAAACGCAACATTATATTTATATATTTGATGTGAAAATTACATACGTCAAGACAGATAAATATTAATAATCGGGAATCGGACAAGTAACAGCTTTTGTGTGAGCGGCATTAACGAGGCGGCGAAGGGAGTATAGGTTATAGCGTTGTTCCAATTGTTGGGTATAGAATCGTATATAAGAAGTATAAAGGTAGTATACAGTAGAGTTGCAACATAAAATAACAAAAATGAACCCTCCTACCATCAATACTTTTAACAAAACAACTTCAACAATAGAAAAATACGGGTCTTTCTATAAACCTACATTCAAACTTCTCTACTTCTCCTTTGAACGATTTCTTCTCGAACAACAAAACCTTGCTTCCTGCCTTCGACGTTGGAACAAGAATAGAAAAGTTAATATCCCATTCATTATTACATTTGCTACCGAATTAAAGTTCGGGCTTTCGGATTAAAATTTGATTGAGAAAGCTTTCCTTTAATAGACTATACGGTAAAGGCGAAAGCCTCTTTTGTTGGAAAACTGTTTTAACGCTAAATGAAGAGCCCTTCAATGATGAAATACTTTTTCTAAATTGAAAAATGCTCTTTTCGTCTCTTGACGTTTATTTGGTCATGATTTTGTATTATCTAAGTCTATTGTCGAAATTGATGAGTGTAATGACCTTTTTTTCTTATGTCGATTCCTTGTTTTTTTCAGGTGCTTGAAACTTGGTACACGTAATGAAGTGTAAATGTTGCAAGACTTTTGATTGTTATTTACAAGGAAATAGAAACGAGGTAAAGTTGCATTCAACAACTATCCAAAATTTACGTAGGGGTATAAATTGAAGAAAATTTAAAATTAATCGTTTCCTCTCTCGGTTCGTGCGTATTGATGGAGAGAATTCAGAACTATTTCTTCAATTAAGCTGCTGATATGACTGTAATATCTTCTATCAAGTGTCACCACTAGTCGTGCTGCCAATGTTATTATTGTCCATACAATGATATCTTCGTAGCTTTGTAGATGGTACAATAGTTTGAAATAATGTTCTACTGTGAAATCTAATGTCATGTCCATAATACGGTAGAAACATCTTATTTGAGTCAACTCTAATAATTTTAATTAACTAACACTTGTAAATTCGAGAGCTGTAATTCTATTCAAACAAAACAACCATTAACAACCGAAGAAAAGAACCTTGATAAACAACGCATTCCAAGTAACTCGGGGTTGGATCAAAATTTTGATAAAAAAAAAAATGTAAACCAAACTACTGAAGATCAAACTGAAGATAACCGTTAACTTTAACGCAGTATTGCCAACATAACATCTACTGAACTTGATTTCATCCATGGTTGTGCTGCCACGGAATTTGTTTTTCTACTTTTGTAACAATATAATTTATTTCAATCATTACTTTGCAACTGGCTAGGATGTTGCAATAATACTATAAGGGAGAATCAACAAGTCGAACTCAAATAAATTTATAACATAATGATGGTGATGCAAAATCACGTACGCATACCGTATCAGTATTAATCGGTTAATTTACTTCAAGGTAGAGTTCTTCGAGTACCCACTCGTTTTGGTACTATATTTTTCTTCCATTCACGCTAAATTGAGGGCTTTAATTTATGAAATTGAAATTAAATATAAAAAAATATTATTTTTTCGAATGCTTTTCATTCTTAGGCACCTTTGGATATAAACGAAAAAAAGGGACATTGTCGTAAAGATGTTTTGTATTCGGACGCGGTGTGTAACAATAACGTTGATACTAGTACAGTATACTGAAGAAGCCGACGAGGACAACGTTGTCTATACACAGCCAGTATATTCGTATAGGATTCTGTATAAATGCTTTGAGGATAAACGCAGCTGTTCCATACAAATTCCTATAATATATGTTAATTAAACACAAATACAAAGTCCCCGGAGTTTCTTTCATACGAGGCTCGAAAATAAAGAGGGACGTATAAAGAAAAATACCCGCCTACAAAGAAATACCAAACAATACAAACGTGTTACCTATCATACGGTAGCGTATAACTTCAAACACGTCACAAAAGGCTTTGGTGGTGGCCTTTGTAGCAATGCCACCAAGGTAACAATAGTTCTTAACTATATGGCTTTGGAATCTAATCCCTCTATCGAAGCTCTTCGTTGTTTTTGCCTCATGTCCATATTTATCTCGGTACAAGATGTCATGACTTATGAGAGTTTTTTTTTTTTTTAATTTTAAAGCGAATGTGAGTAGATTCAAAATGAATATTGAAACTGATGTAAGTTCAAAGCAACCGAAATGAATGAAAGTTTGATCAAGGTAAATGTTGCATGCGATTGTTGATAACTACAAGCCTTCTTCACTTGGTACGTTTTTAAATGGAAAATTTCTAATATAAAGATTCCATCGTAGGAATTATTGCAAAAGTATCGACGAAATTTTACTCCGACAATAGACAAAAATTGATAATATTTTTTGATAAAACGTAAAAGAATTTAAATTGCGAACATATATTGTGAAAAGCTACGAGCTCTCTTCTTTAAATATGTAAACAGCGAAATGGAGCGTTCGCAAGGAACGACGAATATTGTTTGGTGAAAAAAGTGCCAATGTGGAAAAAAGATTCGATATACTCGTATTGTGTTGCTATTCGAAACCGTTCATTGAAAAAAGCACTTTAAAAAACGATACTCACTTCTAAATACTGACGCGTGGAAGATTTATTCATTTTGTTTGCTTTGAAATTTGAATTTTTTATTCGAACTTGTAGCCTTTGATGGGAATACCTGTTTTTTCATTTTTTTAAATTTTATTCAAGCCTGTATTATCGAGTGAATATTTCTGGTTTTTTAATTATTAAAAAATTAATTTATTATCTCTCACAGAAAAATAGGTAGGTCCCTGTTAAATGCTTGTACCTTGAGATTTAAAAAAAATCTGTTATTGACATTCAAGTTAATTTGTACTCGAGAATCAATGAGGTAACCAAAAGGTGTCCGGAGAGGTTCAGAACGTATATGCTTTAGGCTTCTACTATAAGAAATTGCCAACTTGCTAAACGATGGGTGAAACCCGCTCCAGTCCCTTAAGAAATTTCTACGCAGTGTCTACTAATTATTCAAAGGTAAGTAAATTTTTATTTCACGAAATAACGTGACGTATTTATTTTCCATTTTAAAACGACCGGTGATTTAATTCAAATTCTACACTTCATCTTATTTGACATCGTGCCTATCCATAATATTCTACTCAGTGCTCTTAACAGGTTTATTTCAAGTTTGAATCTGTCTACCTAATATATTTTCTCAATTAATATCATGTGAACACGCTGCTGTATTACGTACTGGTACTTCAGTGTAGTAACATCTACAAATTAATTTTCTTCTAGAGAAACAATAATTCAACGTTCACATGCCAGAGTAAAATTAATATAAAGAATTTGTTATTATACGCATTTATGTTTTAAAGTCGGCATTTAAAACGCGAAATTATTGCAACATATAGACAAAGTTAGAATGCAAATCATATCAACGAATTATTATTATTTCCTCCCTTACGAAATGGCGTAGTCAAACGTCATTTTTCAATTTATCATAATTAGATTTTCGAATTAATTCGACTGCGGTGTTGGCATTGATAAATACCTCATTGGGTTACCACGTTGTAATTCTGGGAATAAATGTTGAACCGAAACTGGTTTCAGGTGGATAAAAAAATTTGATCGAATAAAACTATTATATTATAGTTATTTTCTCATTTTATTTTTAAAGAGAAAAAAATTGAAGAGGGAATCATGACGTGGAAGAGTAAATTCAAAAGTTTTGACAGATTTGAAAAATTCCCACATTCTGAAAATAACATGGCCGGATATTTCGTTGAATTTGGAATCGACCCAATACGTGATCTCTAATCGATACCGACTGAATGAGGTATCGGAAAATTATGGACATTATCTTATCAATAATTTATACCAAATATCTTCTCGAACATTTCGATCCATTTGAGATGTCGCCTTAATGTTAAAGAGTACGAGAGATTTTTATATTTTGCCTTGAGAAGTATAATAAAATGCATTGATTCGGTATTAAAATCGAATTTACTTAATGTTAATTGATTTGATTTTTGTCTCATTATTCTAGTTTTTATCGAATACAAGGTCTTCCGAGAAATGTCAAACGATTACCCATTTTTATTGGTTTGATATAGGTATATGCGAGCTTTGGAAATGCAAGAAAATTGCGTTTTTCTTATTTTGCCGTTAAGCCATGAATTTTAAGATTTGGATCGAAAATATATCTTTTCATTTTCAGGTGTGCGATATCCCCGGTGTTGAGAGTGACAGAAACAGTAGGTAAAGGCATGTCGGTTCCCATATGGATTTCAAGTTGATCGGTCAGCGGCTGGTTGGAAAAGAATTCTAGGGGTATTACTTAAGATGAGAATAGTCGAGTCATTCTTTGAATTCCATTCATCCTAATGTTGTATTATTGTTCTACTCCTATCCCTTAAGATTGCAATTCAGGAATGTGTCGAAATATTTTTAAAGAGGTGAAAATTTTACTTAATTTGATCAGTTAGTTTGTATCGATGATTCATGAACATTTTTCATTTTTATCTTGAGTAAAAAAAATTACATATGCATCTAATATGGGGTCTGGAAAATTAAATAAATTAAACTAGAAACTTGATAAATTAAAAATTAATTGAAATTGTTGACTCAAACTCAAGATACGTAACTGACTTAGAAGTAATAGTAAATCAGATTTAAATATTAACTAACCGAGCTTAGGTTACTAAGGTTACCGCTAGAGGTACCTATCAGATCATATTTTTATGTTAGGTTCTAAGTTTTCAAAGGAATTGATATGTATATATTTTACTCATCATATTTTATTACTCTTATTCTTTGTAAATTTCAAGATTGAGCCCTTTATTGCGAATTTTGAATTTGAGCTCTACATTTATTTATCGACATTTTTTTGATAAAAAGTTGAGCATTCATTTACAAATATATATTCTGAAAAACCAAAACATAAATACTCTCGCCCTCACCTGCCAAAATCAGGTAGGCTGCTATATCTACACTCTTTTGCATTAAAATTTCAACATGATAAAATTAAATCAAAGCGTGTTGAAGGGATTTAAGATCTAAAATGGTCAGTTTTGTTTAATTCACAGAAATTCAATTTTTTTTTGGAAATTGAATAGAAATAAAAAAAAAAAAAAAAAATTATCAATACATAGGTATTTTCAAAAATTTGATCAGTGTGAAATACCTACATCTTAAATTCATGTTCTTTCATCTCATCAGTAATTTAAATTAATTATTCATTTTTCGATGTAACAATAAATTATCAACAACAAAATGCAATTTTTTTCTGAAATACTTGAAAACAACAAAATTTTTATTTTTACATAGCTTCATAGTAAACAGACATTTTGAATTTTAATAAAATTGACATTTAATTTTTTTGATTTCTAAGAGACAAAATTTCATCTTTGAACCAGCCAAAAAATTCAAATCGTCAAAAACTCTTTTTTTCAATTTAAGAAAAATTTATGATTTCTCATTCTTCACACTTTCTCATATCACTGTATCAAAAGGAACCAAAAAAGATTTGTTTTGCGCTGACGTCAATGTTATAGTTTTATAAGCGTTTGAAATTAATTTTTAGTACATCTGGGGTAAGGTGGACCTTTTCTTGGGCAGTAGATTTTATTGAAAAATTCATTATCATCGCAAATATGCGTTAAAAAAATTGTGAAAAAACCTAAACTTATCGATGTAAAGAAATTGTGTACATGTAGGAGGAGTGGATGATGCTCGGATTTATTTCAAAGACTTTTCTTCATAACCCCCCTTCCCCCTTAATCACCAAAACAACCTAGAATGAAACTTCAGTCTCATATATGACATTCTATAGCAATATGATCATATGAATATCAGTGTCGAAAATGTATCGAAATTATAGCTTGAGATACTTTTAGATTATAAATGATTTCTTCAATTCATTAAAATCAAATTTAAATATCATACCTACTGATATCATATACCTACATTGCAAAAACACAGTTTGATATCAAAATGGAAGAGCATTTAACGATACAATGGATATTAAATAGACCATGATTATATAGCTAAACGTTTGTCAACGAATTCAAATCAGATTTGACTCTTCAGCTTCCTCAATTCACTTTTTTTTTTTAATGGTAACGAATGCCTAATTGTATTTTTAATATAGCATTGAAATAGTATAATGCGTTGAGAAACAAGTATAAATTTGAAGTTGAGAATTTCGAAAAGCAGAAAGTTTTTGACTACATAGTAGATACTATTTCATTTTGACGTTTGGTGATGAAATAAATTTGCTTTCAGCGATGGCATTTTGCTTTCGGTTTGCAACCCCGAACTGCTGATTAGATTTGTAATTTATTCAACAAAGATGAGTCACTTTCAAACTATCCTTTATGGAAAACTGAAATGAAAGTAAGCACAGTCGAAAATCATTCAAGCTATCCTACCTTCCAGATAGTCAAGATGTGTGTTACTAAGTATTCTATGTAACTATTAATGTAGATCAGCTTTTGTTAACTTTGTTATGAAGAGGTTGTTGAAAACATAATGATGATTTCAATAGAAATGCATTTGATTACTATACAGCAGTCATCGATGGCAGTTCTGGCACGCGTCTCCAATATCAGATTCTAACGTTGCATCAGCCAGTAAGTATATTTATTTCATTAACAAACTACATTATTCACTTCTCATGTATATACTTTCACATTTGAATAAGGAAACGTTCGATAGTAAAACGTACGTTTTCAACAATGAAGTATTTCAAGCGTACGCCACGTATTTTCGACGAAAGGCTCGGATTCGTATCGGCGGTTTTTTCTCCTCTCAATAATGGGCTGAATCTGACGTGCGAAAATTAATATTTGAATTTTTGTCAGCGCATAGAAAAAACATTTTAACTACTGGCACGATGGTAAGTAAAACGATTCGTGCTATATCGTCAAATATAATGCATTTTCCATAGGGAACACGTATCGAATTTCAATATATTCCCAAATAATAAGACAGGTATATAACATGGCTGAGTATAAATACGTGAATATATACACAAATATATGGAGTAAAAGCTACATTCGAGTGTAAGAAAAACCTTTTGTGATCTGGAAAGGATAAGGTTCACCACATTGCATATGAAATCTTAAGTGCTTTTTTATAAAAAAGGATGGAATTGTTAGCGCGCGTGATTTGAGTTTTTATACACAACGTTACCTATATGGGTGAGGTTTTCTCAACTTACCTTCGTAGATCTTCTGACCAGTACCGATATGATTAATGGCGATATGGTCAAATTCGCCGGTCATCCCTGTATTAGCGAAAGTGAAAACATACCAGGGTGGTTTGAAATTAGAATGGGAAAAAGATGAGCGTTCGGTGACAGATGGCGAGATTTGATTTATAACCTCGATACCCGGTCGTAGAACAATGGCGGGCGCATTCGGTACCGAAAACGTGAAACAATAAGTTTCACAATATTATTGCGATATGTTGAACTTATCGAACCGGTACATGTGTCCTTTTAGTATATGTTGTCGATATTACTCGAACACATGATTGATATTATAAAACGCTACAGGTGGCCTATAAAAGGTTAGGTCAGTGAAACATTCTTTAACAGACTTGTTGGCTACGAGTCGCCATATTTGAATATAAATATTTCCTAGGAGGGGTTCCAACACCTTAATAGTGTACTGCATTCCGAATATTTCTCGCCAGACTGCATGGTTCCAAGAAATCACACACCCCAAACTGTTTTTCTAATATCGACTCACCCTCGAAATGGTTGATACACGATCCCGACAAACAGATCGCCGCGATAAATTTCATTTAGTTCTACCGTTTCACCTTTACACTATTCTCTTCTTTATATCTGATGTGTCGAAGATAAAAAAAAAAGTAAAAGTCGACCCGCGGTTCGAATTATGAATGAATTTCTCACCGCATCCCGCCAAAAATTCCTTCCTCGTTTACGAACCACTGATGAATTTTCGGACGAAAAAAAATTCTCGCTTCGCGGTCGGCGTTTAAAAGAACATTATCTTTTATTGTTCTGAATTTTAAATTAAGAATACCCGACGGAGCTCCTAGTGAGCTGAATAATAGCTATCTTCATTCCGAGTCACCGAACGAGTGCTCCTCACCTACAAATACGGTAGCTCTTACAGGTCGTTACAAACAGGCTTACATTCGTAAGCGATGAATATTAACCAGAGTTAATAACAGTTTACTTCTTGTAACAGATGTCACTTGGCGTGCACGTTGTTTATAATAATCTTACGTTTGTAAATGAGTATAACCGACTGCCTCTGCCTCAGGAACGAGTTTTTTTTTTCTATAAGCCGCTTTCGTATACGGATAAAAAATAACGCACTCCCTGTTAATAAACACCGCGTGTGTATCAATGATCCGTGAATGTAGGTACGCTTTAAATGTAATTATTTAGTTAAACGCGCCCGATTGTGCGTGCCCGTGTCCTATTACAATGCGACGGCGTAAAATTATCAAGATGGAATGATTTCAGAGTATTTATAGAAACGGTGGGGGTTCGAATGTAGCCATAATGAGATCGAATCGCTAGAGTTTATTTGTGGCGAACAAAATGGACCGCGAGAGAAAGTTTTAATTGTTATTGATATTTTGCACGAGAAATGTTTACTTTTTAGACCAGAATATAAGAATTAGGCACGATCGGGCGATTCGAGTCAAAATTTTTGATTCGTATTGGTGATTTGATTCATTTTTAAAGAGATTTGTCATATAATTGCTTCGACCATATACTGTGGACTGCTAATGTACGTAAGAAACGAACACGAAACAGAGGTGTCACGATTCTCGATTGATTGACGATTAATCGCGCGATGCCGATAATCGTTAATAATCGGCAGTGCATCGATTAATCGGCCGATTATTTTGTTTTTTGGCTTTGTAACGATACTCGGAAAATGTCGAAAAACTATTGGACGAAGTCAATGTTACGTCACTTTTTTAAAACACTCATAGGTTCGCGAATCGCAATCCAAAAAATAAAACAATAAAGAGCACTAAATAAGAGCTGATTAATCGCGACGGTTGATCGGCCGATTAATCGATTATTGTCGATTATTTTCAAAATTATGATCGATTATATCGATCAGTAATCGTTTACTTCTCTAACACGGAAGTGAAGCAAACAATAACAACATCGTAGATGCGCTCGCGCATGCGTAGTGATGTTTCAGGAATATTTTCAATGATGAGAATGTTAAATCAACATCAACTACTGATTTAATTTCATTAATAATTCTCAATAATTGAAATTACATTAAAGAAAGCATATTAATAATTATTTCAGCAAATCATGACTGTATAAGTTGACGAGGAAACTGAAACTACGCATGCGTCAGTGCATCTAACTACTATTGTTGTTGGATTCAATTTCTATCATAGAGTATTTATAATGACTGGTCTACCGAGTGACTACTTGATTCGAGCACCCAAGCGAAAAAATTAGCTAAAAGGTGAAAAAATTCAAAACAAATATGCATTTTTGACAACGAAAGTATGAATTAAAATTTTGCGTTTCATTGATAAACGCTTTTAAGCGTTAAATAAATATTATTTATGGTATTTATTCTTGCTAACATTATTCAAGTACATAATTTATTTCTATTGGGGAAAGATTTTTGCGCTTGGGGTGCTCGAATCAAGTAGTCACCCAGTATGTTCTAATTGGTAATACGTCACGTTCGTAACAACCAATCAGCAAGTTAAAATGTGGTAAATTACCTCGACTAACTCGTAAAATAAAAACACAAATCAGCTGATGATTCAAATCACAAACGAATTTCAGTTGTTCACTAGAAACTGAACGATATTAGTTAAGGAGGTAGAAATGAAACTACCTGCATTTCATCACATTCTAGCCTTATAATTGGTCATTATGCGCGTAACATATGACCAATCAGAACCCAGACCAGTTACTATAACAACTCTATTTGAATTAGCAGTCCATAGTATATGGTCGAAGTATAATTGGTTCGTACAATGATTCGAATCTTAATATTGACGATTCCCGATTCGAAAATTATGACGATTCGTGATTCAAATCAGTTCTTTTTTCTTTTTTGACTTTCAAGTGTTTAGGTTTACGATTTCGTAAATTCCTATTTCGTAATAATAATTAAAATAATTAATTGTCTATTCATCTGTGATTCTGTGGTTCTGTGATACCGGATAACGACTTAGTGGCAGTGGTTTTCACTTTTCAATTTTTCACCGACATCGAGATACTATGGACGACAAATTTAGTACGAGTACGATCTACCGTTTCAAATAACGTGAAATGTCAAAATATTTTTGTTTTTCTTTAACTTCTTCCTTTTATTTTTCCAGGAACTTGAAACTTTACTGTATTGTACAAATTATAAGACATTAACAAAAAAATTATTCGCGAAATTACGATTCGAATCGCTAATCACTAAAATAATTCACAGTTCGAGATTCGGATCTCTTTATCATCGATTTTGAACATTTGCGATTCAACGCGATTCGAATCCTTAAAACAAAAGCGATACGTGATTCGAATCGATTATAAAATGATTCTGCTCATCTCTCGAATCAGGAACTATAGTACCAGTGATATCTTGTAATGATTTGTTTTTGAGTGTGGAATGTTGTAACTTAAAAGGGATCTTCTCAGTTGGTGGATATCCAATTTAATGAAAAAAAAAATCTTAAGCTGCCATGCTGCGTTACTAGAGCTGAGTTTTTAACTGGGGCTTGTTCAGGTTTGCAAAGAGGCAATGTTACTAACTCCTTCATGTCGATAGGCCACACTTAATAACAAGTCTGAAAATTCCTACACCATCTCTTTCAAAAACCACTTAAGAAGTTATATTTAGAACAAAAATGTTGAATTCCTTACCTTGCAGTATTCAAATAAACACATATTTCTCAAATTATAACTACTTGAGGATACTCAAATTATCTTCAAATTTTCCCGATTCGCCATTATGTCATATTCTGCTCATCAACTAACCCTGCAAACGGAGTTTGACCTTTCTAGGTGGATTTAGTGAAGAGATATGGAAAATTCATGAAATTTCTTGCAGCAGTTTCCCTTCCAAAAATGTTTTTTTGCTCTAACACCTCTCCAAATACACTTAGGAAACTAAAATCAGAATAAGCTAATTATTTGGATTCATTTTATGATATGACACTGCCATATTTTAAAGTCGATAACCCCTCCAGTATAATTTGTGAAGTTGAATTTTGAATATAGTATATTTCTTATCCCCAATAATCATATAAGTTCATATTAATCACATTTTTACCGATTTGAGAGACTCCTCAAACTCTACTCAAATTTTGATAATCCGCCATTTTGGATTCATTTTGGCCTAAATTCAAAAGGATATATTCTGGTCATCAACTAATCCTAACACACTAAGTTTAACTTTTCTAGATTGATTTGGTGAGGAAATATGGAACATTCAAGACATTTAATTATTCAACACTTCCTCAAAAAGCTGTTTTTTATGTATTTATCATCTAAAGTCTGAAGAGAAATTTAGTTGTTGATTTTTTGAAAATGTAGATCCACACTGCGTAAATTTTTTTTTTCGAAAAAGCATCAATTTTATTTATTTTCAAAAATGAACATGAAATTGGAAATTTATTGGTCGTATGCACAGTATAGGTTTGATTTGGACTATTACTGACTCGAGAGGAAAAACATGTTCGATTTTTACCTCACCAGATTTCCCAAAAGATCACATTATAGCTTCAAAATGACTTTGTACGGATATTTTAGCATAAAAAAACTCAAGTTGTGGAACAAAAATTATTTTGAAACATACTTGAAATTGTAACTTTTTGAAAATAATTTTAAAACGGTTTAAACCTTTTAAATTTTAAAAATTGCAGCTTAATTTTTTTTCAGTATTTTAACGATGAAAAATAACTTCGAAACGAGACAAAATGTTTGGTTGCACAAAAATTCGTTTTTTTTTAAATTTCTTTGAAAATTCAGTTAGAAAGTTGAAATTTTTATGTCATCATTTTGAAATTTTTTAGCAACTATTGTGGCTCCCATCTCCTTCACTTTTTGAAAATCCCCGAAATTCTACCCATCCTTCTAGTCACTCTCACCTTCCTCAAAAAGTAAAAGAATTATCTTCTAATAAAACGAAACTACTTTTGTTTTCAATGGATAATGCAAGAGAGGCCCTTCAGCAATATTCAAAAGTCAAAAAGATTCGAACCCAAAATGTAAATAAAATCCACGCTAGCTCCTCATAACATCTACTCCACAACTACATCTTCGAAGCGTCAAAAGGTCTTCACCGCAAATCTGAATTGATTCGTAAAACGGTAGGTATGGCCTCGAGTTATTCTTCCAGCATAGTTCAATGAAGAATCGGAATACGTCGGTGCATAAATTTGCCATCATCAGAGTACCTTTTCCAAAGTACCACGAACCCATGCACAGCACACTTGTTTAATATCACTCGAATATAAAATAAATTCGACACCGCACGAACTGAATCTATTAAGATATAAGCGGGGAGTTTAAATTATGCAACACGTGGCATATAAGTACTCACGGACGCGTAATAATCACACATTTATCAATCGAGCTGTAAAGAAAAAATGTAAATACGCTGCCACGAAGAAGAAAGCGATACTGTCCATCGTCTTTATAATTACCTGTCTGTTTAAGGTTATTGATCTGACGATATTATAAAGATGACGCACGAACGTTGAAAAAAATCTTGCTTTTTCCTAAGTCCAACGTATAGAACCTTTTATTTTTTTAAGTTACTCGCCAAATGAAGAACCTTTTTTTATTCGATGTGATGGAAACAAGTAATTTTTTTATTCGCTAAATATATTGTTTAAAGGAATGCCTTTTAGCGAGACGTTGTAAAACCGATACTGACACCAATTTCGTCAAACGCACCTGATAGGTTTATTCAAACCAAAAGTACTATGACCTTTACTCGGTTGTATAGTGTCTGCAAAAATGGAGTTTTTTGCACCGAAACCATCTTTTGTTCAGACTATCGTTAGTTGCTCGCTTTGTCTTATTGAGTGGCGAAAAATTATAGCCCACGTAATCTAGCCGCTCAAGTGGCGCCATTTGGTTCGTGTCAACAACCTGGAATTTTCACGCAGAGAATACACCATCTGCATTGTGCAGCGTGGAAAAACGCAACCGTAATGGAGCAGAATGATCAGCACGAAGGACACGGCTGGCAGATACGCGAGATGTTCGCGGTCGCTAATAATGCCGAGTAATCCATCGACCATTTATTTTCCCGCAATCTGTTATCTCAATTAAAAGACGTATTCGGCGATGTGTTGAATTTCACACCTTTTTTCATTCTCTCTCATCTTCGTTATTACATTTTGGAATCGAATTTCACGTACCTTGTTTATCTGTTGGGTTAATCTGGAGCAGTATAAAAGAAAAGGTGTATTATGGTGTTGCAACGGTCGCCACCTCGACGAAGAAAAACCTTTGACGCAGATATAAATTTACCAACGTAAGGCGGCGTCGGGGAATACGAGAAAAAACGGATACGCTGCTAGAATTCGGTGTTAAGGCGGACGTCGTCGTATTTTTTTCCGCATTAAATTCGAATCTGATTATAAGGACAATTTAGTTAAAAACGCATATACAATAATTGTAATTCAAGATAGCGTTAAACCTGTCGCACGACCGGCCATTATTCATTATTATACCAAATAAATAATAAAAATAGATAAAAGTTCAAAAGGAAGCTATAATTTATTGTTGTCGGTAGCCACTATGGCTTTGTGCTTTGCTATAATTCACATTCTTTTCTTGCCAATGAACTATTTATGCGTTCAGTTATAAAATCTGGTCGTTAAGAAAGAAAATAACACCGAATAACCGGATTTAATTTGTTGCACTTTATCAAAATGGAATCTGAAACGAAATGAGAATAAAAAAAAAAAATAAAAGCTGGTAGCTGTATTATAACTTAATCGTTAATTGCGCACGTTTTTTTCGCCGAACCGTATAATTCATGTTTGTCGCTGCCAACATCGGCCCTGTGGCACGTGAACTACCTCCAACATTTGCACGAAAACGTAGCCATTCCTAAAGGTTAAACGTTACATAGTGTGAGAGGAGAAAAATACCTCGTTTTCGGCTACCATACATGGCCGCAAGAACCGCACGATCATTATCAGGTATTCGTGAAAGGCGTACAAGTGAAACATTGGCGCGTTCGAGAAAAAGGATTGTTGGATTGTTTCGGAAAAATAAAAGAGTAAAATCACCGGAGAGTTGCGGAATGACGCGCTATTCAAGCGAACGTAACGTATATTGTTTGGAATGTATTCGGGAGAAAAGAGACGCGAAATAAAATATAGAGAATAACGTAGATCGTAGAATAGGTACAATGCGCGGTGAATCCTGCTGTGGCGTGCTGTTCTTCGAAAAAATAGAATGAAACAAGATTGCCATGTAAACGGTGTGAAAAGGCAAAATAGGTATTTATAACAAAGGCCGAATCCATACGGAGGTGGATTTTGGTGAAGATTTTAGCAGGTGTCCAGGTGTTATAACCACCAGGTAGGTTTCGTTCACGGAAAAATTTTCTAATTTATGAACGATCGTGTAATCACACAGTTTGACAACTTTTTCTCGCCAATGTCCATCGGCGAAACCGTGGAATTCGAGGTGTTGCTGATTTCATGCCGGCTCGCGCTCAAAGCCAACTGTGGGAATGTCCGAATGTGCTGATGAATTTGATTTTACATCAAGAGGGAATATTATTAACAGAAACTTACCGATAACATCATTGTCTGAAAAAAATTGCATCTCATAAACTACTGGTGGATCTTTTTGAAAGAGAAGATTTTCTTAAATATTTTCTTTTATTACACAATAAAAATAATAAGCTCTATACAATGTGTCTAACTGATTTTAACACCCCCTAACGCCAAATAATTCTCTTCATCCACAAAAAAATATTCGTTACTTCATTTCTTTTCACGGGATCAAGAAATTAACACATAAATAATTGTTTTTCTCTAATTTAAATCCATAATTTATAAGATTATGAATGTTTTTAAACTTTCAACGTTTCATTTCAGTTAATTTTGCAACACTGATTTTGGAAGAAATAAATTTAAATCAGTCAAATAACCTGTAAAAAATTATTTAAATTATAGAATTTGAGTTATCAAAGTCTCAAATTATTCATTATGCCATAATGAAGTCAAACAAAATAAAATAGGTGATGTTTTTTTCTTTCATGAAAGTAAATTTGGCGCTCGAGGGTGTTGAAATCAGTTAGATACAGTGTATATCTATGTACATATATATATATTTTTCTTTAAAAGAATAAAAATTTCACTTGAATATTTTACATTTCCTGCATTGATTTTCGGTTTTCTGTTCCCTACTTCTTAATCACAGGATTCTTAGTCTAAACTTATGCATCTAACAAAGTTTTGTGTTTAATTTATTGTGGATCACAATCATGGCTGAAAATCCTTATCCGATCTAAATACGAAACCGGCTAAAATCCGTATAAATGCAAATCCGAATCCGAAAAGATTGAAATCCGAAACCGAATCCAAATCCAAAATGAGTGAAAATCCAAAATCGAATCCAAATCCGTATCCGAATGGAAGAACCGTTTCATGTTCGGATCAAAGTTTAAAATTCACATTATTTTTGATAGAAATTTTATGTTTTATATTTAGTTATAACTTATAATTATAATGAATTCATCATCATTCATATTTAATTAGCCCATTTTACTCCTAAAAAGTATAGAAAAAGGGTACCTTTCTGTTGAATTTTTACATGATTTTTTTGAGATGTGGCCTTTTTGTTTTACATAATTATGTCGTTGTTGCACTGACGGTGCGGTATGTGAAAATTACACGATTTCAAAAATTGTATATCATAAGTCATAACAATATGACACAGTACCTACAATAGTACAATACATAAGTACTACATAATCATGATAGATTAACAGGTATAATACTGAATTAATTTTTTGTCCCAGTTAAAGTTTGGAAAATTGAAAAAAAATCCAAATCCGATTCGAATCCGAAACGAAAATCCGAATCCGAATCCCGATCTGTATTCAAAAAGACTGAAATCCAATCTGAATCCAAATCCGAAACCGTATCCAAAATTCAAACGGATTTTGAGCCCTGATCACAATTCGGTTATATGAGTATAAAAAACAGGTTAATCCCTTTGAGTAGTTGAGCAATTGTTAAAAAATCCGAATTGTGTCCGCCATCTCATGACGTCAAAAAGGAAACGCATTTTTAAATTTTTTATATTTTGATCCCTTTCCCCCTCTGCCGATCTTCGACCCACATATTTGCTGAATAAATGATAAGTGCATATATGGAATGTGTTTGAAACCTTTGGTTTTTATACAAAATCCATTGAATTTTCTCTTTTTTGACTTAATTAACAGCTGAGTTATGGTTTATACTATCGAGTTGAATTTTCTCTTTTTTGACTTAATTAACAGCTGAGTTATGGTTTATACTATAGAGTTATTATAATAACTGGTCTAGGTTCTGATTGGTCATATGTTAGGCGCGTAATGACCAATCATAAGGCTAGAATGTGATAAAATATAGGTAGTTTCATTTCTACCTTCCTAAACCATATCGTTCAGTTTTCAGTGAACAACTGAAATTCGTTTGTGATTTGAATCATCAGCTGATTTGTGTTTTTATTTTACGGGTTAGTCGAGGTAATTTACCTCATTCCAACTTGCTGATTGGTTGTTACACGCGTGACGTATGACCAATTAGAACATAGAGCAGTCATTATAAATACTCCATTGGATTTTATTAGGCAATGAAAAACGTGTATTATCTTTTGGTGGCCAGTGGTAAATGGCGTAACCTGTTCTTCGTACTTTCATAACCTGGATTCCCGATTTACTCTAATAAACATTCATAGCTTCAATTTTGTGTAATGAAATCATCCTTACGATTCGGATTTGATGTTAACTTTGCAATTCTGTTCACATGAAATATACATATTAAATGCATATTGCATACTAAAGTAATGAAATGCGTGAAGAATAATGAGTAAATGAATAATAAAAAAACTGAACAATTAATAATTGTCTTCATTCTCAATTTCTCAGTGTCACATTATTAGGTACAATCGAAAGATTCAGCTCGGGCTTTTGGCTTAAACTAGGTAGTAACCTTGATAAATTTGGCTTCGGCTTTTGGCTTTTGACTACTTACTCTAAAAATAAATCTAGCTTTTGGCTATTATTTAGGTAGCTTTTAACTAGTAAAATTGAAAGTCAATATGCACCTCTAGGTACATGAAATTTCACGCAGAATCTGAAAATATCCCTATAATTTGTTCAAAGAGATTTAGGAACAAATAATACATGAAAATTAAAAACAATAGATCATTTTCAACGTTTTTGTTAACAACGCTCAAGTTTTAAGTATAGGTTTACAAATTAACTTTTAAAAGCCCAATTTTTTCAGTTGTATTGGCCTTCAGATTATACTTTCTTGGACATGCTGATAAGTCGTTAAGCGACGAGATCAGTCTCTCAGTTTTACTCGTTTTGTAGTTGTAGTTGCTTCCAGTTTTTCAACTTCAACTGTATTTTCGTCGATGTTATGTTCGACTAACCTCTGACAAATACTTTTGTTAGGTTGTTTGTCGTAAATGAAATTTTTTTGCGAATGAGAAAATGCTTAAAACGTGGTATTTTTTTAAATTTACGTCTTTGAGGATTCACCGGTTTCCATTTTATACTAAAATACAGAATTTCAACCCCAAACAAAAATGTAAAAAAAGCTGGAAAATCGATTTTTTGGCTTTTTAAGGTACAATTAATGAAACTTAAAGCTAGTTTTTAGTCTTATGCATGAAAATTCGGCTAGCTATCAGATTTAGCTTTTAGCTTTCGACTAGCTGCAATACTTAGCGCATCATTCTATACTTAATTCAACACGTTACAAATCAATTCATATAATTTGAGAATTGAAAAAATAAAAATCCGAAGCTGAAAAAGCCAAAGCCCTTCAGTATCATTTATAGCTTCGTATTCGATTTGGTTTCAGTTTCACAACTTTCTTCAGGTGGCATACTAAAATAATGAACTCTACAGAGCGATAACTTCGTTAAATAATCTCCAAATCATAATTCAATTCATACTTATATCAAAGGACAGAAATCACATCGCACGTTATCACGGTGATTACGCACTGAAGGACGATTAGCCTCGTAAAATGGTGTAAACAATGCACCACTCGTCGACGACGATATTATTACAAAATCTACCCCTATACCTAATTACCGTTACATCGACGACGAACTTTTTCACGCATCCCCTTTGAAACCTAACGATCGCGTGAAATAACTCACCAAGCGGTGTAAAATTTACCCACGAGAGAACCCTGCTCATTGGTAGAGCTCAAATTTCAGCCGACTAATTTCGACGCGTCGAAAGAGTTGAAAAAGTTTGGTTGTTTAAAAATATAGTTTGTAAACGAGCTACTAGCCTGCTACAATGTACCGGAGTAGATTCGTAACAGCATTTAAAAGTTACGGAACGAGAGAGAACACTTATACAAAAGTCGCCGTATTATTCCTCCGGTATGGCGGGCCAACAAAAGAGTTTTAGTATATTTTGTCACCGGGCTATAGAATAGCTTTTTCATAGTCTACAATGAGCGCTATAAATCATTATTATGAATATAGTCGAGTAATATAAGACTTTATTGTTTAATACCGACGAAGAATGGAAGCAGATGTTGTCATTGTTTTAGAACAGCTTATACGCGATACAATATATTTGTCGACACTCTCGACTTCGTCGACAAATTAAAACGATACACTTAACTTTACTAATAAGGGGAGCCCGCTCGACAATACCTCGAGTGTTTCCGTGTGCGGAAATTTCGCTAATTTGCTATACACCGGTGTTAATCAACTAACTTCAGTTATTCGTGTACACCTTTTGAGAATAAACGTAAAAAGTGAACTTTCGCTGTGCTTTGGTGTAACGTGCGAGACGTTCGTTCGTGTAATATGACATCGATGGAACTTCGCTAGAAGTGGAAAAAAGTTCTGTTCGTGAATTGAGTGACAAAAACAAGCGTTATTACAGTATTAAACGAGAATTGCGTTAAGTGGCGAACAAAGAGAAAAGAAACAAGATAGTTTTATCTTTAATTCGAGGCCGCTTCTGCTATTTAAACTTTCGTATCAATTGCATTATCTCATCTGTACAATGGCAGTGATAATAGAAAACTCTGCAGACGTATCCCGTACCATATTGTACGACTATTATCGACAATAGGTCTCGATATCATACAATAGCGTATATCCTGCATTATCAAAGTTGACACAACGTATTGTTCTTTGAATGGCCACGTCGGTTATCCTTTTGTGCTTTCCCCAAGTGGTTTAAGTATAATCCAAACACGCTTATACGACAAATACGCGTCCTGTACTTGTGGTACCAAATATTACCCAAGATTGACGTGTAACGTGTTGACGTGTATTAATTCGTGCACGCGAACGTCCCGAAAATTCACCAGATTTCCGGATTTTTCCGGCTACCAGCGATTGGATATCTACCGTTCACCTGCTAAAGCGACCTCGAGAATCGCCCAACGTAGCGTTTCACCCGTCATATCCTATTTCCAATATACGTATCCCTGAAGGAAGCAGCGTGAAATTACTACCTATGTCCTAAACGATTACGTAGAATTTTGGGTGAAAAAAAATTCAACTATTGTAAATAAAACAACCGCTTTTAGTGGGGTTTCTTCGTCGAAAGCGTTTCGGAACTCTTTGTCGGCATCTTCAACGACTTTTACTTCTTTGTGGAATAGTTTTCCATCATGTCAATTTTTTTGTTCGCTTACGTTGTTCTATTAGCGATAGCAAAAGGACGAGGTTTTTGTTTATATGACAGAAAGGCGCTTCGAAGTCACAACGAATTCGACATTTATTACGAGGGATGGCCGTTTTATTGTTTTATTACCTGAAAAGTTTTTTATCTTCGGGGATGCGGAATGAAGTCGGCATTTTTTGTTGGCTCGGCGCGTCGCTGAAAAAATTGCGTTTTTAGGGTCGAGCACGAGTTGTGCAGATGGTCGGAAATGTTTTGTTTTAATGATATACAAGCGGTTGTGGATTTTTTTCTTGGCTCTGGATACGTTGTTGTTCGCGCAGATTGTGTTTGGAAACCGATTGGGGTAATTTATTTTGAAATGAAAATGCATCGCGTTATTGGAGTTTGTAATGGAGTGGAATATTTGAGTGGTATTTGTTGCCATGTGTAATCGTAGAAAATTTATTTGTAATTTTAAGAACGTTTGTAGCCTAGTAGAAATGGTTTGAAAATTAATAATTTTTGTTTGAATGTACTAACAGATTTTTTTTTGCATGGGATAATAGCGAAGCCAAAAATTTTTTCTGTGAGGTAGATGAATGTAAAAATTTTAGTATTTGAATTTAATTTCCTGCCTTTTGATTTTCAAGATTTCAGTGAAATACACATGTTGCATAAAATTAACAAATAAAAATTTTCTGACCTTTCGAGAGGTTCTGGGCACTCTGAATCACTTCTTGGCTATCTCACTGAAAGGATGGTGCTGAGCACAGGTACCTAAACCATAACAGTTGAATCTTGGGTTCTTTAAGCTGTTTCAAGCTGCAGAAAGTGAAGAAACAGGTACAGGATAGATCAGATTAAAGTTTCGCTTAAGGCTTTATGAGAATTTGTAAAAAACTGAAAACTAGAATTACAACAGTCTGCTCTGCTTGCAGCTAGCTACGTCGATTAAAGAAAGGGAAATTTGATAGATTAGAGCAGAAGAGGTGGTTCAAACTGAAATAGGAAAAAATTCTTTTTTTTCAGTTTTTTTGAGTGATTTATTTTATTTAAGTATTTCATTCATACTCACAAAAAATTGAAAACAATTTCCATCACTTCTTGCTGTCTTTTTACAATTTTTTTTTTAATCAGAATTTATCACAGTGATTTCTCTCTTTTTTTTTTC